>CABFKP010004919.1:0-10821 GCA_901779475.1 Panagrolaimus davidi
CAAACCAAATATACATTTCAATATCTTTACTGCATTTTGTCTAAAATCACTGACTTCAGTATTTTTTGAGCCTTTTAAAAGGGATGTCGAAGATAGGTAAAAATTATTTTTCACTTTTTACTGAGAAAGTTTTAACACAAAAACAATAATTTAGGCAAAAAAGTAACGTTTATGTGATAAACATGAAAAAAAGGAAGAAGATGCAAAAACAGTGATTACTGCATGTTTTTCTGGCGGAGATCTTTTTTTGTCTAAATAATTGTTTTTGTGAACAGTAAAAAATGAAAAAAAATATACCCGTCTTCAGTGTTGCCGAGGTGCCTGTGTCGGCACCGATGTTTTGGAAAGATTAAAGGAAAAATGCCGCCGACACTGGCACCGATGTTTTTTTGAAAATCGGCAACATTGTCTGTCTTCAACACTCCCTTTCAAAACAAAACTTACTTCAACAAATTTTACTAAATTTTCAACATCCAATTCAACAGTATGTAGTCTGACGTTGAGATCATTAAAGTTTTTACCATTTTTATATTTTAATAAATTTTTAATCCATGTTTTGTCGAGAATAATATTTCTGGTATGAATACTAATTTCAACAAGATTCGGGGCTTTTTTAATTACGTCAGCGAACGAAATATTTGGATCACATGATGAATCTGTGAAATTAAATTTTTTTGTGAACGGTGAAAGAAGTTGAAGAACCATTTGAGATGAAAGAACTGAATCTTTAATAATATTTAAGTCTCTCGGAAAGCAAAGTAAAGTTTTTGAAGAAATTGAATCAAATAAATTTTTATCTTTTGTTAAGTTTGCGTTTCTCAGAATCATTTCATCATTTAAAAGTGCAGTACCAAAATATTTTTCCCCATTTTGAAATATTTTAATTATTTGGATTGGATCTAATGGAACAAACTTGATTCCATTTGGTGCTGATAAAACCATTGAATACTTTTCATCGATGTCAAAATATTCCAAAAACCGGGGCAATAAATTTTTATCAATCTTGGGAATAAATAGACTGTTGAATGCTAAAAATTAATAAATAAAAAAAGTTACCAAATAAGAGCATTTCAGTGCATAGAAAAATTATTGCAAGGGATTAAGGTATACTGTAACCGTAAAGTACCGTATACTTTTTCAGTGTGTATACTGTACCGTATAAGATTAAAAGACTAAAACGTAAGCAAATCTGCACATCCCTGAAACATACCTTTAATTCTTTTTGAACAAAATAATGCATGATGTTCCGCTGAAAACCATTTGATAGAATTTTCACTGCATTTTTCAATTGGTAAGTGATCATTTTCCAATTCATTAACTAATCCATCATCGGATTCCGACTCATCGCAGCATCTGTACATCATGGAATTTTGAGGCATTATTAAAACTGCTAAAAAATATCAATGTAATCTTGCTTCCAGTTTTTTTATTTTCACTTTCTCCAATTTTTAAAACAGGAGACTCCCCCCTTCACATGATTTTTTTCTCTACCAACTTTTCTTTATTTTCCCTATACAAACTTAGAGCAAATGGCACCTCTTTTTTAAACAGTTTAAAAAAATTTAAAAAAGGTTACAAATTTAAAAAAAGGTTATACTAAAAAACAAAAAGGATGACATTTGCCTGCGTTTATGGCTATAAAGAAAAGTTGGTAAAACAGAAAAAGGAGACTCCTCCTTTAATCCCAAAAAAATCAGTAAAAACAGTTACTGTGGTGTCTTGTTCTAACGCTTAAAAAAATTTTAAACCCTAAAACAAGTAAAAAATTAGCTCAAATTTTGACAGAAAATTTGTCAAAAAAACGCGGAAGCAAGAATACAAATGATAAGTAAAGCATTTACGAGCAATGAAAAACAGAAATATAGACCAGAACTAAAGGTCGATTTATCTCAATATGGAGGCAATGAAAATAGCATTTAAAGGAAAAGTCTCATCTAATTCAAATCTTTTCTTAGCAATTTTTTTCAGTATATTTTTTGAAGTACCACTGTAGAGAAAATATGTATTTTTGTGTTATGAGAATAATGCTCTAAAGGATTTACTTTACAGATATTTATTTTTCTATTGGAAACAGAATGAATGAGCTGAAAAAATCTGTTAGATATATATTTCATTTCAAATCTATCAGAATACTCAAATATTGCTATAAGACAACTTTTTAAAAGATCAAATTTCGTGCTTGGTTTTAAATCTAAACTTTTTTGTAATTCCGTCAATGGCAACAAGAAAAGAATCGAAGAAATTTCTTACTGTATTAAACATTGTGCTTTGACTGATAATGAATTGTCTAATCAAATTTTCAACTATCAGCAACAACAATCAGGAATTTCTGTTTAAGTAAAGTTACCATAACTGGGGAATTTTGTGAATCGCTAGAATTTGATAACATTTTGAAAGAACTTCCAAGTGTTGAACGTTTCATACAGTATGCTTTTGTTTGTAATTATTTTTTAAAGAACTTCTTTTTAGTGGGTTCATATTTTACAATGAAGTAACACCAGAAATTTCGAAGCTTCTTCTTCATTTCCCAAGTTTTAAAAATCTCAGAACTTTTAAACTTTGAAATGTTGCTCGAATTTCCCTGTTTTTGTTAGAGTTGATTAATTTTTGATGTTTACTGTAAATAATTGTGGCTTGTTTTAGAATCTTTAAAACTAAAAGTTTTTTTGGGAATATCGTCAGCAAAAAGAATGCATGCAAAATGGTATTACAAAAATTGCTGAAGGTTTAGTACTTCTTTCATCGTGTTTGTTTTACAGTTGATTTTGCTAAACGTTGAGTTTTGTGTTGTTTTAAAAATGTTTTATTTAATATTTGTAAATTTTGTTGCAGTTTAATTTTCTCACGTGGCCGAAGTTTAAAAGAATATTTGTTATACACTTCACGGTAGTGTTATTGAGAACGAATATTTCTGTAATCTGAAATGAAGGTATTTAACAATTTCATCCACGATTGTTTTACCAGCAGCTCGGCATGAATATTGTTTCTCCGTTGTTGGTACGATAGGGAAAGGATAACAAACTCTTTTCCTCCATTATTAAGAAAAAACTCCACCGGTGTTATATTTTTACTCCAGAAGAAAATTCTGTCGTGACAACATGTCATACTTCGAACTCCGAAAAAGTAATCTACGATGGAAACATCATGGATAAAAGTAGAGCAAAGTAACAGAATTACAAACGGAACTCATTTTGTTTACGATGAAAATCACCGTATGCCATTTCCATGTCTCAAAAATTTGTCTCTTGTTAGAAACTACCGTATACTGTTTTACTACTCAAACTTAGCTTTAGCAAAAAAATATAGAAATACCGTAATCTAAACACAAAGCAAAAATCTCAACAATCTACAATAAACAGGATCAACCCACTTAAAAATTTAAACTATAATCAACAAATTTTCATTTTTTTAATAATAAAATAATAATAAAATGTTAACAAAAGCACTGTTTGGGCCAACCATATACTTTGTACTGAATTTCTACGTGGACATCACGATGTCCACGTATGTTGGCATTTTGTCTATTAATGACAACTAAAGTAAATATTTTGGATTTTAAAATTTATGATTTTTCAACTGCTGCAACAGACGTTGAAATATGGTTTATCACGCCGGAATTTATCCATATAAGGGTATGGTATCTACATTCAATACAGAAACAACTGAAGAAAAATCAATCCGTGTATGTCAGGCTTTTGTTCGACTGTGATATAATGATATTAACTTTTCAGATCTATGATACCTTAAAAGCTGTTACCATTGATGATATAGATGAAATGTTCGACAAAATTTTATCCGAAATCAACGGCGGTAAACTAGGATGTATAGCTATAAATATGGAGAATTTTCACAGCGAATATTATGACAATGAAGTTCGACGAAAATTTATTAACAGTGGAAAAGAACATGGTTGTGAGAAAATTGAAATAATTGATTATTACACACATTTATATTCTGACAGAATATTTCAATCTAAAGCTACGGTTAAAGAAGGTGATGTAGTTTGGATGTTTGATTCAGATATGATGTATATTTGGCAGATATCCCAAGGCAAAGCAAAATTTATCATGGAATACATGTGGTACTCAACATTTTCATATCGAAGACTGGAAAAAATTCGGCAAATATCAAAAGTTGATAAAGATCCCGATATAATTTTATTTTACAATAATGTATCATTTACAAAAGGGATTGCTCGAAAAATATTTCCAAAATGTCGGTTATCTCCATTTAAAGCTACAAGTTTTGCTCCTTTAACCCGAGCTAGAATAGCCTCAGAAGAGCCTGCCCTGATTAACTACAATACAGCAACGATCTTGGAACAAAATATTAACGTTAAGATTGGAGATAAAGAGATTTTGGCTGTTGAAAGACTTCAGACTTTGCCATTTTCAAAGATTGTCGCAGTTTCAAATCCTAAAAATGAATCCGAGGTCAAGGTAAGCAGGGGCAGTTCTTGGAGTTAACGTATGAAAAAATTAATTTTTTTCGCTGGATTGTTGTTTAGAATTTTGTTAAAACTGACAGCTTCTGATAAAAATACCTCACAAAAAACGGCAGTTTCCTTAAACTTCCTGGCGGTTTCCTTAAATCTCCCGGTTAAAATTTTTTTAGCCTGAAAAATTATAATACCCAAAACAGCTTAAGATTTATATTTTTGGACTAATTAACATCAAATTTAAAAATAAAATCGACCTATTTTTATTAGAGCAGCTTACTTTTGTATGAAATTATTTTCTGTAAAAAAAGTGCTAAGCGGAAATGAAAATTTTTTCCCGCAAAAATAAAAAATTTCCCTTGACAACACATTACAGATTTCAATTTTTTAGNCATTACAGATTTCAATTTTTTAGATTATTCTCGAACGTCACACTTACACTGAAAAATTGCCAGCTGCCGAGAAATTTAATATTCAAGTTTCCATCGATTCAAATTCCATAATTTCTGTAAAATTTGATTTATGATAGAAATGTGTTAATTTCATGGTTGTCATTCTTTTAATTAAAATACTAACCTGTTAATATTAATCTGTAACGGACTATGTTAGATATAAAATCATGTTTTTCTGAAATAAACTTTGCTGCAATAATCGTTTTTTTAAACCAAAGTTGAGTGTTTTATCGCTGATGGATACTGTATTATCAAGTTGTGTATGGTTAAAATATGTTTTTCAGCTGTAATAAATTTTAGATGGTTTTCCATGTTGCTATCATTCCTTCCCAAGGCTATGCATGGGCTTACAATCCAGAGGCATCTGAAGAGGAAGAAGATACAAAGTACATACAGGTTTGTTTGACTGATTTTTAAAACCTTGGTAGACGGATGATAATATTGTTAAAAAAGACAGACAACACCTAACTTTTTATTTTTCTTTATTTACACTAACTTAAAAATTTATTATCATTAATTATAATTAGAAATAAAAAATTTCAAAGGCCATGGCACCCCTTTTTTGCGGCATAAAAAAAGAAAGAAGCAACAAAAACTTGCTTAGCTAAGAAAAACCGACACAAAAAAAAGTTTGGTGAAAAGGAGATTTTCAGTTTCTCTCAAAAATTTACATTTATACTAATTTTTTAATGACATTTTTGTCAATTTTTGTCACGAAAAATCATATTGATTTTAATATTTTTGTTTAAAAATTTGTGTTAAATTTTTGCGTTGTGAAAAAAAAATAAAAATATTTTGTTCTATTTTAGAAAGTCCCTTTGAAAGTTTATAATCTTAAAACCAAATCCAAGGATGATTTTGAAAAAACTTAATGAAAAAATAAAAATTTTAATTAACATCCTCCATGTTTCAGATTCATCCATATAATCAAGATGTCACCGTCACCGATGTTGAACCAATTTTCCAAAAGCTTATATCCACCCTTGATGGCCAAAAGTTAGGATGTGTTGCGATTCTCATGGAAACTTTTTATCGAGAATATTATGAAAATAATTGTCGACAAAAGTTTTTGGAATGTGCAAAATTACATGGTTGCGAAAAAGTTGAAATTATTGATTTTTATTCCATGCTTTATGGAAATTTTTTGAGTCAAGCTAAAATTGTTCCAAAAGATGGAGATGTAATTTGGATATTTCGAGATGATATCTCTTTTATTTGGCAAAAAATTAACGGAAAAGGCAAATTTATTGGTGATTTTTTGTGGTATAGCGAATTTTCGGCTAAAATGCTCGATGATATGCGACATTGCAGCAGCCAAATTGACAAAGATCCTGACATAATTTTATATTTGGAAATGCGAGAATTTAATGAAAAAATTGCCAAAGATGTATTCCCAAATTCTTTGGTAGTTTCTTGTCGAAGCGAAGATGTTTTTATTGGGACTTTGAAGAAAGCTAGAATAATGTCGGGAGAGGCGGAATTACTGGGAATGGAAGCTGAAACGGTTCTTGAGCAAGATATTACTGTAAAAATGGGTGATAAAGTGATAATGGTTATTAAAGGTCTTCAATCTCTACCAATAACTCAGAGAGCTGAAATTAATAGAGATGAAAATGAAACAGATTTGCAGGTAAGCTTCTAAAGTTTTTGATGGAGCTCAGCAAAATCTCGAGATTTTGATTTCGGAAATGAAATACCATTTTGTTTTTTTAAAAAATGTTTTGATTTCGGAATTTTTTAGCTGGAATCCAAAATTGAAACAAAAACATTAAAAAAAAGGAAAACTTAATTTCGAAAACACAAAAATCAAAATATCTACTTAAAAAAAAGTATTTCGATTTTGACTTTTTTCGTTGCAACGAAAATAAGTCCCTCACTGGTGATTCAGCGACTAATGGTGACGAAATTAATCACTGAAGCAACACTGGTGAGGGATTTTTCTCCACCGATTTTTTTTAATGTCCTTTATAGACACCTTTCGATAAACTTTGTCTCATACGTTTTAGATTATCTACGAATACCATATTTACACCAAAAAACTGCCAGATTCAAATATTTCTACACTCGAAGTTACGGTAGACACCAATGGCATTATTACAACCACTTTCCATGACAAGCAATAATCTCAAAGACACATTCTTGATGTTCTAATATTTGCCGTTTTTTTTCATTAGAATATACACCATCTGCGATATTTTTATACACTCAAAATTCAATTTAAAAAAATATTTTTATGATTTCGACGTTTAATAAATTTAAATATTTTGTTTTTTAAAATTTGGAACTTATTAAATGGTTTCTATAGCGTTGAATTATGTGTTTTTTCTTTAATGAACTTTTTAAATTATTGGGACGTATTATATTGCATTATTTCAGACAAATAAATGACTAGTTGACAATTTTAATGTTTTTTCAAGCAAAATTATGTTGAAATCATTTCGAGATTGTGTTGAAAAAATTCAAATTGCGAAAATAAAATATTCAATAATGTTTAAAAAAACTTCGCTTAAATCAGTCGAGCAAAGATAGAAATAAAAGAAAACGACAAATCACTTTTTCAAAGGCAATCAAATAATATTGCATCATTCTTATGCATTTTAATATTTGTGTTAAATATGTTTACTTTTTAACAAATTGATATAATTTATGATTTTCACTTTTAATGATTTTGGAGAAAATTTTTGTGAAATGGCTATTGGAATGTTTTAGTTTATCTGTCGACTACAAAGCCAGAAATAGATTTCTGATTCCAGGAGCCGGTGTATAAAGGATATTATATAGAATTTATTATCCAAAAAACATTTTTTTCTTAACAAAATTATTAACAGATTTACAAACATTTTAGTTTATGATGTCACCACTAGGCCAATCAAAACCAAATTCTTTTCCTAAATCATCCCAAAACTGAACAGTTTTAGGCGCAAAATCAGGCAAAATTGAATTTTCAACGTTTACATCAATGTAAGGAGCCTGATTTTCGGTAACTGGAGAAATTTCCATATCATTGCCTTTGACAAAATCGAGAAATAAATCAACAAAATTTTTTCGAACTTTTAAATCTATCAAAGTTGGCGGAGGTTCAGGAATTCCAAGAACGCTATCAAAGAAATTAAATAAATCAAAAGCATGTGGGGATCCTTTAATTCTGGGATCAAGCACAAGTTGAATTAGCGGATTTGCATAACTATAACGATACATATAAATATTTGACCATCCGGCAGCAGCTTTATATCTTGCTTCACGAATTGCGGGAACATAAAAATCAATATCGGATAAACATTGCAAATATGCTTGAATCCATCCGGTAATAGTGTAATTGGCTGCAACATTTTTTTCATAATAATCAACAATAGATTCCGATATTTTTGTTGCATTTGTTTCACCAAAAATTGAAGTTTTACCAAAAACTTTTTTGACAATTGTTGAAAAATATGTTTTGTCGAAAAGAAGAAGGGAGCTAAGTTTTGGAATTGGAATTTCTGCTTTTAAAGTTGGAGGAATGTACGGATTTGGAATTGCTAAAAAGTGTGGTATTTAAATTAAAAGATTAGTTTTGATGGTATATTGGATTAAATATGACGATGACTTTTAAGTAAATTTTGATTAGGGATCATTTCTCCGGAAAAAGGAAATAAAATTCTCTAAATCACGGTATTACAGAAATTTCCTTTCTTTCACATTTTGGCTGCAAAATATCGAAAATTACCAAAGTGCCGAAACTTGTCAATTTACAAACAATCAGAATAATGACATCACTCCAAAAAAACCCAAAATGAATAGAAATATGCCAAAAAAATTCATGAGAAGCAGCATAGTTTGTAGATTTAACTTGAAACCCTCGTGAAAAACAACTCGAAGCATTTGCGCTTTTTAAAAAAAAGGTATCTAAAGATATTACTTACCAAAAGTCAACATATCTAAACTATTAAAACCAATTAAATGAGGTCTTTTTGGAGCTTGTTTAATGGCAGCTTGAAGATCGCCATTTGGAATTAAATCTTTTGCGCCACCTAATCTTGGCCCGAAATCTACGATATTTGGATCATCTCGGCGAATAATTGTTGGCATCTGAAAACATGTTTTTTCTGTAATTTTAAGCAAAAAAACAAAATTTTACTTTAAATCTTAAAGAATTTAAAATTTCATCTTGACTTTTAGTTTTTAAGCAATTGACAGCTTCAGTGCCATTGAATTCAGGGCATAATTTATTCAAGACATATTCGGAAGATTCAATGACATGTTCATTATGGCCCCATATAGCTAAAGATGAACCACTCATGGATATAGCTTTTGCAAATAATCCATCCGTTTGTGGCATCAAAGTTAACCATGAAACTGAAACACCTCCGGCACTTTCACCAAAAATTGTAATTCTTTCAGGATCTCCACCAAATGATGAAATAATTTTTTTATGAAACTTTAAAGCTTCTAATTGATCCCATAATCCCATATTTCCTGGTGCCTCATCCGTTCCAGTGGATAACCAACCCCATGGTCCAAGGCGATAATTAATTGAAACAAAAATAACTCCATGAGGTAATATTTTATCGACTGGTCCCGAATAATGATATTCCCATGATGAACCTTGATAAAATGCTCCACCATGAATAAAAAGCATTACAGGATATCCTTTTGGATCTGGGGAGGGGGTGACAGGGCGGGCAATATTTATTGTTAAACAATCTTCTGAGGATTCTAAAGCAAACAGGGTTGAACAGCCTAAACTGTATTTTAGGGCTGACAAAGTTTTATTCCAGGGTTCAATAGGTTCAGGTTTCTGAAAAACACGTTAATGCAAAAAGGCTCTTTTAAAATCCAGAAATGCTTTTCAAAGTAAATCTGTTACCGCAGATCTCAAAGACCGCTAATTTAAGGTAAGCAACTTAATGTTTACTATTTACAAAAAAACTAACTTCAAATCTTAGATCACCTAAAGGTGGTTGGGCATATGGAATGCCTAAGAAAACTTCTGCCGAGTTTCCAGTTAACAATTTTACAACATGTTTTCCAATCACTGTTCCATATGGTGTATCAACTTTAACAAATGTTGCGGAATTCAAATAAAATAAATTCAAGCAGACGATCAGTGATCGCAAAAACATGTTGGTATTGTTTTAATACAATCATTTTCATTGCTAATATTTGCTTTATATATGAATTTTTTTATCAGTTAAAAATTTTATATGTAAATGATATAAACTTTAATGTTTCATAAGTTTATTTTAATGGGATTAAAATTAAAATTAGCATGATTATGATGTTTTTTTATAAAAAAAAATGCTGATCAATGAATTAAATTTCTATTAAAACAATGTGTCAAAACTGTTCTTCCTTTTTTTATTGATTATATTGAATGAATATTTTTTGATTTCAACTACTGTCCCGATTTCCCTTCCCATTGAAAATCAAAAATCACTATGACCGAGAAGAGATGCAAAGCCGATAGCAGAAGAGAGCATCTTTAATTTCAGGATGTTACATTTTTGATCTTTTGCCACCGATAACATAAAGCGGCACAAGATCAAAGGAAATTGAGGAGTGTAAAATTTTATCGAGGATTTAAAATTTTTCACAGCATAAAAACGATGGTAAAAAAAGCAGTGAAAAATATTTGCACAATTTTGTAAGGCAGAGAGAGTGTTTCTTTGCGTCTCTGACACAAATTTATATTTTTTTTGCAACGCGTTTTCCGTGTTGTTAACACTTTCGGATAAAAGCAAGAAAAAATACAACATTTTTGAACTTTTGGTAAGCCGAGACACAAAAAAACATGCAAATGCATGATTTTTTAATATTTGAGGACAAAGCATTCGTCCAGCGGGAATCTCGCTGGACGAATGCTCTTTGTTACAATAAATTTTGTTGCTGTGTGTTTTTTGCGGCTTGTAAATGAAAAAAAATTTCAACAAAATTCTCTGTTGCATTTTTGTG
>CABFKP010004927.1:0-10820 GCA_901779475.1 Panagrolaimus davidi
TGATTTTTAAGAAAAAAGAGCTAAATTTTTAGTATATCCGTCTCTGAAAAAATTTCTATGAAAATCAATTTTGGAAAATTTTATTCATTTTTCTAAAAGTTTTCATATTTGTCCTACACACAAATGTTTTTAATTTACCGGTAAATCAGCCCTCGGTAAATTTACCACCGACCAACCCTAGTCTTAAGCATGATGGAGGTCATTTTTATCAAAGTTGTTCTACGTTTAAGTTATTTTAAACAAAAAAATGAAGAGTGCTAACGCTTTTAATGTCTATAAAAAATTTCTTTAATAAATTTTTTAATCAAATCTGAAATAAAAATTTCGGGGCTTTTTTAAAGCATCGGGGCCTGGAGAGAAAAACGGGGCCGGGACCGGGGCCTGAAATTTGGGCCCATAATTTTTGAGTTTAGGGAATCTTCCTTGTTCGTTCTGCCTTTCTTTGCCTGCCCCTTTTGGCACTTTTTTAATTTTTTTTCTTCCATTTTTTTTTACTTTGCGCCTCCAAAATGTATGAGGTTTTAATTAATAAATACAAACTTTACCAATGCAAAAATATCAACGGCCGCTTTCTCAAAACAATGAAAAAAGTATCGCCAAATTCCAAAATTTTTGAGTACCCAAACAAAAATGTCCAATATCCAGAATCTCCGTACCAATATGCTGTTTTCTTGCAATAAGATTCTGATAATCCATAATTTAGTACATCACTAAATAAACCCTTGCCAGTTTTGTATGCACCAACGGCACTAAAAACTGCCAAAAATAGATTCCAAAGTTGCAAGGATTTTCGAAGTTCAAAAGCTGGCTTTTCTTTCATAAATTTTTGAATGCCAAAAATAGCGGTTACATAAAGAATAGAAATAATAAAAATATCATTTTGGCAATCGGCAGTAAAATCAGTGGCAGCAGCGTTGTTAAAAGGCGTCTGCCGTAATATTTGATAAAATCTTGATAATTTTTCCATCATCAACAGCAGAAGCAATTAGGTGTTGTTTGCCCAACTGTAAAAGCCGTTTTTGTAATTTTCGACTTTTTTTCAAAATATTACGGATTTCAAAAAATGAAAAATCCTCGGATGAGGCTAAAAATTGGTAGGTAGGCTAATTCGAGGTCACTGAACACGAATTTAAATTCTATATGTCTCATTTTTATGCAAATTTTTCACCCACCACATGTGGTACCGCTAAAATCACCAAAAATCGAAAAAAAATTTTTTTGATATATCATTCGACGCGTCTTGACGTGATACAACTTTTTTAAGGTGATTTTTGGGGTATCACATGTGGTGAGTGAAAAATTTGCATAAAAATGAGACATACGGAATTTAAATTCGTGATCAGTAACCTCGAATTAGTCTACCTACCAATTTTTAGCCTCATCGGAGGATTTTAATTTTTTTGAAATCCATAAATTTTTCAACATAAATCGAAAATTACAAAAAATGGCTTTTAAATAATCAATTTTAATTATTTTACACTTGTAAATAATTTTCTTTTAAAATAATAAGAGAAACGCTTTTTCCCAATTTTTAGGTAGGTTAATTGACGTTTTTAACAGACTTGTTGAAAAGGTGTCTTTCTTTTTGCTTCCGCTGCTTTAAAAAAATGCAAAAATTTCCCCGCCACTTGGTTACTTCCACTTTTGGGAAGAAGCCAGTCAATCTTTTCTTTTTTTGCTTTTTAATTGTTTTTATTTTGGTAATAAAAAGAATGAAGCGGTGATTGTTTTGAAGCATAAAAATGTTTTCTTTACAACAGATCACCCGTACTTTGCTCTTATTTAAGAGTGTGCACAGTTTTTTCAAAGTTCTCCAAATGCTATAATTTTGGTAGCATTAGAATCGCCGTAAAAAAATCATTGGAAATAAAAAAAGAAAAAAGCAAAAAAAGTTAAAAATCATGTTTAATTAAGTGTTGAAAAAACAAAAAAAAAATTTTTTTAACCGGAGAACACACTTGTTTCATAAATATTTTCGTGTCCATTTTTTCTTGAATCACCCTGTATATTAAAATTATTTGTTAAACCTTTTTGATTTTACTTTTTTTATAATGTTTGTTGTCCAATAAATTGATCTTTCAGTTTCATATCCTTTTGGAAATAATAACAAAAGTTATCCTGCAAATTATAGAAAATTGAAGTAATTTAAAGAAGCTTATAAAAAATTCAAACATTTGCTTTCATTTTTCTTTTCAGTAAAAAATTGCAAAAATATTTTATTACAAATGTGTTTGCAAAAAAAAGACGGAACAATTTGCGGCTATCGCCGTTAGAAAATAAAAAAAAAATAGGTGCAAAATTCAACAGCCGAAAATTGCATTGAACGACTGTGTTTCTTTCTTTTGAAAGATCTGCAAACTTTTTACTGCCTTCGATTTGTTATTTTTTTTAAAAAGACAGACAACAAATAAGAAAAAGAATACATTCGCTCTCTTGACGTTTTATTTTCCGATTCACTTCTATTTCAAAATATCGCTAGCAAAAACTTGGTCAAAAACAACAATTTTTTGTATTCATTGGTTTTTATTACAATCAGAAAATCCATTTTTGAATCTTTTGTAGTATTTTTTGGACGAAATATAAACATTTAAAAAACAATAAAACAATTTAAACTAATGCTAAAGAATACGAACGAATTATTTTTATGTTAGTGCATTTGAATTTCCGAGAAGATTACATTAATAAAAAAATTATAGTACAAAGTATTAAAAACAAAAAATTAAAAATAAATTTTGTTTTATGCATAAAGTTCGAGCTTTGATAAATTTGTACCATTTGATGCCTTTCATTTAAACGATGAAAATGAATGAAGGTAAAAATTAGAAACAACAAAGTCTTCTTTTAAGAAAAGAAAACGTATACATTAAGAAAACACCTGCAAAAACAAACACAGTCAAATTTTTACGACACCCATTAATTGATTTTTATAAAATTTTACATTTTTATTTCTTAATATTATTTAAAAACTTTTACAAACACATTGGATTTTGTTTTTATGGTAACTTTATATGATTTTTGTTTGCAGACATCTTTCGTGTTCTTTTTTAATCTTTCTTTGTTTTTTGTGTTTTTGAATTTTTAACCGAAAAAACATGGAACGAAAAAAGCAGCAATCATCGACTGTTTAAAAATTTACATAAATAAACTGAAAGAAACATTTTTTTATCTTTTTACAGTCGTTTTTTTTAAATTTTGCATAAACGCTAGTATTTTATCGTGGATTAATACTCCACCGTTAAATGACATTCAATAATAATGTAAAAAAATATAAATGGCGCAAGTATGTTTTTATTTTTTGCAATTTAAAATGGATAGTATTTAAAAAAAAGTTTCAAAAATTTTTCTTTTTAATAATGATGAATTTGACAAGTTGTTGAAATTTTTTTTTTAAATCCATGTATTAAAAATACTAAAACTATTTATACATTTTTAAAAATTGTGTAATAAAAATCATCAAATTTCCAAAAGATTCAAAAGAAAGGATAATTTTTCTTGGAACAAAAAAACGAAACGAAAAAGATCTTTAAAGTTTTTTTTCAAGTCTACCAAAGAAAAAAGGACGTTACAGCAAAAACATTTAAAAAAGGGGCGGATTTTTTTTGTGAATGAAAATTTTCGGACGAAGCAACTAAAAAAATAACTGCCGCTTTTCGTGCAATTTTAAACAATTCAGCTGAAAAAAAGTCTCATTCATTTTTCCAATAATTTGTGCGAAGAAAGGAAACAAAAAATTATTAATATTTATTTGAATATTTTACACATATTTTACACACAAAAAATGTGATACAAACCTGTTTTACAAAAACTTATCCCTTTAGAGTTTTTTTTAAAAAGAATGATGAATCAAAATGTTTCATTTTTAAAGAATTTTTATGGTTTATTAAATTCATTTCGTTAATTTGCAAAAAAAAATGATTCGAACATTTCCATATTTCTGTCTCCCCCGTAAATCTTGAAATCCTTGAAATATATGCTCCAAAAGAAATGATTTGGTGTCATCAAAAACTGTTGTCTTTTTTGAAAAAAAAATCATGTAAAAAGTAGTATGCAATAACAATTCAATTTTTTCAAAATATTGAACAAAAGCTCTATTGAAAAAAAGAACACTCTCAATGAAAGTATTTTTTCATTCTTGTTTGCCTAAAAATATTCAAAAGCTTTGAAAAAAAAGTTTAAAGATCATTAGTTAAAAAAACCATACAAAAAAACCACTTTCTAATGCCAGCAATTGGAAAAAAAGATATTTCGAAAAACATTTTTTTGTTGCTTTTTTTTACGATCGATGCTTTTTAGGGTAGCTTTTTTGTAAAAATTTTCCCATAAATTTTTGTATCATTTGCTTTTTAATAAATTTAAAATATTTTATTGAAAAATCATTTGTCAAAAAAATCTGATAATTTTTGTTGATCAAATTAAAAAATTACTTCACGATTTTAAGTTATTTTAAAGTATGCACAATTAATGAACAATATTAAAAAATGCTGAAAAATCTTACTACATATACATTTTATAATTAAATAAAAAACATGAAAGCGATTAATTTTAAAATGGCAACATGAATGTTTTAATCATATAAATAAATTTATATTTGAAAGTTTAAAACCTGTTTAAAAATCGAAACAAAAAGAAGACGGTGTAAAATGACAACAGCAATAGTGTACCAACAATGGAAAATATGGTTGCATAACTTTTCACAGCTCATAAACAAATATTTCAGTATAATTATCAAAAGGGATCTGCGTTGATCCTTTCATTTTTGTTTTTGTTAAAATCCTTCTAATATCTCTCCTTTTCTCTTTTATTCATTTTTAATCGTTAATCGCATTTTATTCTTTTTTATAAAGTTCAAATATTTTTATCTAATAAAATTTTAATAAAAAATCGAAAGCACAGCTCGCTTTAGTTATAAATCAAAGATGTAACACATATCATTTTTAAAACCCAAATTTCATTAATACCACAACCAAATAATACATTTCATAACAATCCTAGCTAAAATCAAAACTACAAAAGTTATAGAATCATTTTAGCTCAGGATGACTCTAAAGCGACAGTTTGCAAACCTTTTCTTTTTTATTTGTAACTTTATGAGTTTTTTTTTTAAAATTCAAACAAATTATTTTTGTAAAAAATGAAAGAAAAAAAGCAATCCATCCTTTTTTCACTGCCTTTAAAAAAATCCAGCAAATCTTTGATCGATTTAAAAATTTTTTACAATTAAAATAGTTTTTTTATCATCAAATAATAAATTTTTTGTTGTAATTTGTTTTTGATACAGCTTTTCAACATTTGTTTATTTTGATTTAATTTAAATGTCCAACTTTTTAAATATTGTTTCTTTTTTGAAAAAAATTACGGTTATAAAATTTGTAACAATGTTCTAGACGAATTAATTCTTCTATTTTTTTATCCTTTTGTAACTTTAAAATTTTATTTTTGTGGCTCAAATATATTTTACAAAAATACCGTAATTTACTCTAGAGTGACAATTTGCAAATCTTTTCTTTTTTATTTGTAACTTTTTGAGTTTTTTTTTAAAAATTCAAACAAATTATTTTTGTAAAAAATGAAAGAAAAAAAGCAATCCATCCAGTGGCTTTAAAAAAAATCCAGCAAATCTACGACAAAAAAAATATTTTTGTTGTCATTTTTTTTGATACAATTTTTTAACATTTGCTTATTTTGACTTAATTTAAATGTCCAACTTTTTAAATATTGATTTTATTTGTTTTTGAGTTGGATATATAAAATTTGTAACAATGTTCTAAACTATTCTTTAGCTTTTTGTAACTTTAAATATATTTTAAAAATTCAAATAAATTTTTTGTAAAAAATAAAAAAATCAATGCGATTTTTTCGCTGCTTTTTTTAAACAGCAAATTTTTGTTCGATGAAACATTTTTTTATTACAACAAAAAAAGACTACTTTGTTTTTAAAGTAGTCTTTTTTGGAAATGCATTAAAAATGTTACAATCAAATAAATACAAAAAAAATATAAATAAAAATGGTTCTGGGAAAGAATGTGGCTGATGGAGATCAATGGAATGTGTATGACGGGGATATCGGGAACAGAAATAAAATTAATACAGTAAAATTGCATTCCCTTACAACCCCCCCACCCTGAAAAGGACATGCCCTCATGTCCTTTTCAAGGTGGACATGAGGGCATGTTCATTGTTGTGGTGGCCAATTATACGCAAAATAAGTGAATTCTTTTTAATATTCCACTAATCCAGCCCTTCATAAATAATTAATGCATCTCTATCAGTAGTTTGAGTGAAGGCTGGTCCCATTCTGGTTATCATTGCAGAAGTTCCTGCATTTAGACGAATTGCTTCTTATATTTTTTAGCTTTTTGTAACTTTAAAATTTTATTTTTATGGCTCAAATATATTTTAAAAATTCAAATAAATTTTTGTAAAAAATTAAATAAATCAATGAATCTTTTTCACTGTTTGTTTTAAACAGCAAATCATTGATCAATGAAACATTTTTTTCTATTACAACAAAAAAGACTACTTTGTTTGTATCATTTTTTTATGTATCTTTTTAGCTTTCGACATTTGCACAAAAAGGAAGACAGACAACAAAAATTACAAAAAATAAAAAACCCTCGATTGTTAGAAATAAAAATACCGTAATTTAAACTTCCCTCTGATGTTCAAATTAAGATAATTTTTTTCTTCGTCAAAAATTTAAGGTTGGCATTTTGTTAGCCATTGCCAAAAAATGCGTTCAACAAAATTTTCCAAAAAAATTAATAGAAAGAAGATGAAAGATAACAAAGAGAGTATCATAATTTACACAAAGTTTGAATAGAGAAAAGAGCTTAAAATTTGATAAATGCAAAAAATGAAATACAGGTTTAAAATTTGATATAATCATTTATATGTCTGTCTACTTACTGAAGCAGTTCTTTGAAGGCTTAAAATTTGATAAATGCAAAAAATCAAATTATCCATAAACAACGTTCAGGAATGTTGAATGTCTTTTTTTGGATTCATAAAAAAAAGAATTTTTTTGCAGTTTGCTGTAAAATGAATTTTTTTACAAACAGAACACAGCCGGTCAGATTCGCTTAGAGTTTAACATTATTCCAGCAAATTGGCAGAATGCTGACATTGCTCCGTTGTTTTTAAAACACTTTGCCATTTTTTTGAGGATGTGAGCCAAAGTCAAACATAATGCCAGCATTTTTTAATAAGCAAAAATTTCACACGACTGCATCTGTCTTTTTTTTATAAAATTTGGTCAGCAAGTTTTTTTCTTCTTTCTTTTTTTGGACACAAAATCAATGACCCCCTTTTTTTGCTATAGTGTTGCGATTTTTATGCCAAAAAAGAGACCAGTTCATTTCTAATAACCTTGTTTGCCACAATTTATTGCTGTATATTTTGCTTCCTCAACAAATACTCTTTTGCATAATTGGATATTTTTTAAATAATATTTATCAATCAAAGAAAGAAAGAAGAAAGAATGATTGAAATAACAGTCAATGATCGACTTGGCAAAAAAGTTCGTGTCAAATGTAATCCATCTGATACAGTTGGAGATTTAAAGAAATTAATTGCTGCACAAACTGGTACAAGGTTAGTTTTTTTTCTTTTAAAATGCTTCAATCATTGACTGATAAAATATTTTACTTTGGTGAATCTCCTATGTGGATATTATGTCACCAATTTTTTATGGCATCTACTCAACATCATCTGAGCAAACTTTAATGTAAAACAAAATTCTAACATAAAAATTTTAGAGCTGAAAAAATAGTTTTGAAAAAGGGATATACAATTTACAGTGATGATCGTACAGTATCGGATTATGAAATTCATGATGGATTTAACTTTGAACTTTATTATCAATAAAATCACACTTGTCTTACATTAACTATTCATCTTTTTATACATTCCGTTTTAGTTTTACATTTTTTAATCATTTTATATGACTTTTGATGTCACGCTGGATTATTTAAATTTCTGTTTTTTTTTGTGTTGAGTTTAATGTTGGTTATAATATATTGTGTTCTTTGTTGTAAAAAAGTTTGTTTGACCTTTTTCATATCGTGGCGTTGTAAGAAGTATACCAAAAAACTCTTTAAAAGCAATAAACAGCTTTTTTAGTGTTACAGAAATATTATGCAAGGAGTAAATTTGTCTTTTTTTATTTCTGATTTTTGATTGTTAATTTTTTTCTTATTCTTTCAAGTATCGAACTTATGATCAAATGAAGAAATGTTTGCTCGTTTGATGACAACAAAAACTTTTTTAATCATTAAAAAAAATAAAAAAATAAATTTTTTGTTGTCATTTGTTTTTGATACAACTTTTTAACATTTGCTTATTTTGACATAATTTAAATGTCCAACTTTTTAAATATCGTTTTTTTTTTAATTTATTAAAATTTGGAACAATGTACTAGACGAATTATTTCTTCTATTTTTTAGCTTTTTGTAACTTTAAAAGTTTATTTTTGTGGTTCAAACATATTTTAAAAATTCAAATAAATTTTTTATAAAAAATAAAAAAATCAATGCGATTTTTTCGCTGCTTTTTTTTAAACAGCAAATTTTTGTTCGATGAAACATTTTTTCTATTACAACAAAAAAGGACAACTTTGGTTTTAATATTTTTTTGTAAAAATGAAAAATGTAACAAACAATCCACTATCTTGAATTCATTACATTTAAATACAGTAATACAAATATTTAAATGAAATATATTTTTACATCAATATTACATCATATCTAAGGTCACAAAATAAAGAAATATACAGAAAATTTTGTAAAAACGATTTGAAAAAAATTATTGCTAAAAATGTAAAAACATAATTGATTGTTGTAAAAATGTTTGTATAGCCTTTTACATATCGTCGAGTTTAAGACATTTTTTTGTTGTAAAAAGAATACTAAAAAACTCTTTAAAATCCATAAATCAATAAATAATTTTTTTTACAATGCTTGTAATTTTTGATGTCTGTTATCATTTTTGTAAATGTCAAATCAGATAAAAAGATCCAAAAAAATATTAAAAACAAAGCAGTCTTTTTTTGTTGTAATAGAAAAAATGTTTTATTGATCAAGGATTTGCTGTTTGAAAAAAAGGCAGTGAAAAAAAATTGCATTGATTTTTTTATTTTTTACAAAAAATTTATTTGAATTTTTAAAATATATTTGAGCCACAAAAATAAAATTTTGAAGTTACAAAAGGCTAACAAATGAAGAAATAATTCGTCTAGTAGATTGTTCCAAATTTTATAGCTGCGTCATTCTTCAAAAAAAAACAATATTTAAAAAGATTAACACTTAAATTAGGTCAAAATAACCAAATGTTAAAAAATTGTATCAAAAACAAATGGCAACAAAACATTTATTTTTTTATTATTTGATGACAAAAAACTATTTTTGGTCGATCAATGAGTTGCTGGATTTTTTTTAAATAAACAGCTTTTTTAGGGTTACAGTAATTTTTCGATTATTCGAGGCGCAATAAAATTTTTATTTTTATGCTTGATTCTTGATTATAATTTTTTTTGTTTATGTTTTAAATACCACACTTTTAATGAAATGTGAAAAATGTTTGCTGGTTTTAAAGGGAGCGGACGGACGATTTGATAAATTTTTTATTTTAAGGTTTTTAAAAATGATATGAACCTGACGATCAGGATTTCTCCTATTGTTCTCGAAAAAGTCATTAAAATAAAAAATATAAAACTACTATTTTCAATTTATTATATTTCAATTCAGTAATTATAATATTTAAATAAAATATATTTTTACATCAATATTACATGATATCTGAGGTTTGAATCACAAAAATAAAGAAATATACAGTAATTAATTTACAGTAAATTTTGTAAGATCGATTTTAAGAAAATCATTGACATCAATGTAAAAACATTTCCAAAAACTGTTGAAAATGTAGTTGCAGAATTTCCATCTCCATCTCTATCATTAAAAGGGTTGAACATTGTTGAAGTTGTATATGGATTTGGAATAGTTGAAACGGAAACTGATGCAGTATCAGTTTGTCCACTATTATCTTTAAATGCATGAACAAAAGTTATTGTAATTGTGCTTCCATTAGCATAACAATATGAACCACAATTTCGATCTATTGTTCTTCCATATCCATCAACGACCGTAACCTTAAAAGAGAAAAAAAAATTTATAGAAATTATAATAAAATGTTATACATTCATATTATTTGGAGTTGAAATAAATTGAATATTCATTATATCATTTAAATTTACATTTGCCATNTATTTGTTACAGTTACTCTACAATCCATTGCACATCCAGATGCCTGGGAATCAATTTCTTGATTACTAAAAAATTTTTTACTTATAAGTGTTTTAGGCTGTGTTGATTTTCCGGCCTAAATTTTGCGGCTGAGATTTTTGCGGCAAAACTTTCATGGGTTTAAGTAAGAACAGCCACAAAATTGAAGCCGCAAAATTGAAATCGGAAATTTTTTAGCCGCAAAAAGTTGTGCCGCAGAACTGGGGCTAGTGCCCCAACTTCGCCAAAGTTTCAAAGGGGGGCATCCCATATAAAAGTCCAAAAAATCCCATTTTACCTAGTATTAATTTATTTTTTTCCCATACAAATCGTCAGTTTTCGGAGGGGGACATGTTCCCCATGTCCCCTACCAAATTGGGGCACTGACTGGGGCCACAAAATCGACCTAGGGTTGGTCGGTGGTAAATTTACACGCTAATTTACCGGTAAATTTACCGAGGGTTCATTTACCGGTAAATTAAAAACATATGTGTGTAGGAGAAATGAGAAAATTTTTAGAAAAATGATGAAAATTTTCCAAAATTG
>CABFKP010004938.1:0-26211 GCA_901779475.1 Panagrolaimus davidi
ACAATAAAAGTTACAAAAATACTTTAAATAAATTACAATAAAAGGCAAAAGCTCATTTTACAACAGTTGTTTTTCATTGAACAATATTTTAAAATACCAAAATTTACTTCTTAAAATTTGTTTTGTATTACAAAATGCTCACATACTTAATTCGCAAATGTAAATTCTTTGTAATATTTTCAGTATTTGGTTTTTTTAAATATAAATTTGTTTTTTTTTACATTGATAATAAAAATAATATTTACTCTTTTTTAATAATGTACATTTCTGAGATGCTTTAAAGGTATTGCAAATTTTTAGTTGACTTTATCTGTTTTTTAAAATATTTTTCAAACAATGATGAATATTGATAAAATAACTGTAAAATATTCAAAAAAAACAAACGTGTCACTAAATACTTTTACACGATTTCCTTTATAAAAATCTTTAAAACGGGTGTGTCTTCATTGACAGATTTTTTGGTGAAAAACCTTTTGCACATTTTTTATTCCCCAGTGTCGAAGTGCGTACGAATTAAAATTGTGAAACATTTTTCAAAAAAGAGGCAGGTGCCATAATTTGTCCTTGAAGAAAATGTGTTTCACAAACAAAGCGTCTGGAAAAACTGTGACAAAAATTATTTATTCAGAAACATTTTTTAAAAAAATTAACTTAGTAACAATATTGAATCAAAGACAGAAGACATTTTTTTTTGCTTTAACGAAAACGTATTGTTATGGAAATTAAAAAATAAGTTATCTAAATTATTATTTTTGTAACTTGGTAGAATTCCATCAGTATTTTTTAATAGTTAGCAACCAATAATTTCCCATTCTTTGATAAAGTTGTGGTACAGATAAAAGAATATAAAATGGCTAAACAGTGGTGAACTTTATCAATGTTTTTTAATGATACTCTTTTTTTTTTGGAAAAAGGGATAGCTTGGGTGAACAGAATCTTAAACTACTTTTTTAACATTTTATTCTCGCTTGTGAGTTTACATTTTTTTGGCAATTTTTGATAGGAATATGCTTTAAAACATTTTAATTAAAATTTTCATGTTAGCCTCAATTTTTTTGCAAGATAATAATTGATTATGGAATCATGATGGTTCCAGGTGGGTATAATGAATAAATATATCGAAATTTAACATATATCATAAAAAACATTTTTGTTTTTCTTAACATTGTGGAATTTTTAATATGGCTAAAATATACAAAAAAAAATTCTTTCAAAAAAGTTAAATTTAAATTCTACAATGAGTTTTTTCTAACGGTTTAAAGTAGACTCATTCGTTTTTTTTATGTTGTCATGTCTTAAACGCGAGAGAGAAAAAAATGGAGAAAAATGAAAAGAAAGAAAGAAATCAATATTAAAGGTCAAACATGCGAAACAATCAAAGACATTGAAAGTTGTGAATATTTGCTGTTTTTATTTAGCATAATTGTAAAGTTACTTTTGCATTTCGTTTCCCCTCATTTTATTTTATTTTATCAGTCTTTTCCTAGCTTCAGTCAATCGTTGAGAATGTAAGATTTGCATTTTTTAATTTTTTAATTAGGCTTGATGCATTAAAACGGATTCTTCTTTTTCTCAATACAGTTTTGTTTAAAAAACATTAAAGTTTCTGCTGAAAAAAGAAAAAAAAAGTTTTAAAAAAACCGTTACAAAAACAATATCGTCTAGACGGTGTGACACTTAAAATATGTTATTACAAATTGTAAGAAAAAGTGTTTATTTTTAATTTGGTTGTTGTTGAAATAAATTACTTCAATAAAGCTGAAATAAGATTGTGCATTCATAAAAAGTATTGAAGAAAATGATTAGTTAAATTACTATTTTAAGAAATAAATCAAAAATTTTAAATTTGTGACACAAAAAAAAGCTACTGTCAAAATTAGCAATGCAAGACCTTTACGGAATGGTTCTTTTTTATCGGCTCCTGAAATATATATGCCAATGTAAACGTTAAATAGATAACAGAATCAATTTACCAAAGGTGCAATATTGGAACGCAGCCCCAAGTTGAGCTTTGATATCAGGGATAATTTGGTTTCGTTGAGTTTGCTCATATGTTCGATTCAACTTATCACCAATTTTTATGGGAAGTATTCATCAAGTGCAAAAATTGCTTCACGTGTTTTAAATATAAAAAATGTGAAAGAAAATGCAACCTTTTGCTTCCTCAACAATTTCATTATCTTCATCATCGTTTTCCAAAACTTTGTGAATAACAAAAAAAGCTGTACCAATTCCACCGACGATGATGGTTTTCTTATTGGATTTTACCAATTTTATGCCGAATCTTATAATGTTTTATCTT
Organism: Panagrolaimus davidi; assembly: GCA_901779475.1. Lineage (NCBI taxonomy): Eukaryota > Metazoa > Nematoda > Chromadorea > Rhabditida > Panagrolaimidae > Panagrolaimus > Panagrolaimus davidi. The sequence goes on from CABFKP010004938.1 coordinate 2,303, forward strand.
TGATTTTTCTAAGTTTGTTAAACAAAATGATTGCAACCAGTGTTTATCGGTGACTCAAACAACACTGATTGCAAAAACGATAGCATTTTTAAAAATATGAAATAAAATATTCAAATAATTTTTCCTTTAAAAAATCAAAAGTCAACTTTAGGTTTTTTGCAATGTCTGTATCCTTTTTTTTAACATGCCTCAAAAACGAGAGAGAAAGAGCGGAAAAAAGAAGAAAAAAATAAATCAATATTCAAGGTCAAAAATGAAAAAACCAAAAAAAGACAGACATTAACAGCTGTGACTGTTTTTTTGGTATAATTGTAAAATGACTTTTGTGGAATTACTTATGCACTACATTTTTTTATGATAATGTTTTTTTTCATGAAAGCTTTTTCATCGCTTTAATAAATCCTTGAAACTATATATTTAGCATTTTAAAAATTTTTAATAATGTTCAAAAAGTATGATGCAAAATTTGATGCATCATAACGGATTCTACTGGTTTTCAATTCAATTTCGCTTAATAAATTCTAAGGTAAACATTTCTGCTAGAAAGATAGAAAAAAGGTTCAAAATACCAATTGCAAAAGCAATGACATTTTTTAAGCATAGATAAAAATTTCAACAAACCCTTTTTTTAAAAAGTAAAAATGACAACTGCAGATTTTTGTAAAGCAAATTGGAAGAAAGTGGACCCTTTCTTTTTCCATTTTTTTTATATTTCTTGTTTTTATGCATTAACTTTTTTTGCTTAAGAAGTTTTTTTATTTTCAGGTTGCGCAAAATAAAGGCACTTTAAAACTACTCAAGTGCCTTTGTTTTGGTTGCTTGGTCAATTAAGTCAGGATAAGATATACACACCTACAAACAAATGAAGAATTGCTACTTTGAGAGAAAAGTTAGAAGAACACTGTGTGTACTTTTTTTCGGCAAGAAAGTTTTTCACTATCTCTGTCTGCTCGTTAGTTATTATAAAAAAAGTTATATTTCATATCTGTAAAAAAAATTATTTTTTCATTTAAAATTATCATTTTCAAAAATGATGACAATTTTGTTTAATCTTGTTGCTTTATATATCTTTATAACTAGTTACCGGCGTCATAAAAAAAGGCGCAACACTATGGCCATGGAAAAGAAAGCAGAGAGATGCTCTTTATTTAAAAAATTGCACTATATGGCCATGCAGACAGCCAAAGAAAAAAACTTTTTTTTGCGGCCAAAAATTNTGCGGCCAAAAATTAAAGTGCTCGTCGGAAGTTCTTTATAACTTTTTTAAATATTATTTTTTTTAAAAATTTGACCACACCATCGAATTTCTCATACCAAAAATTTGTAGAAAAATATAAAATTTTAAACAAAATCGAAAAAAAAAATTTGTGACGCCGGTACCTATTTATAACCGTATAGAAAATATTTAAATAATACTCCAACTTTAAGAGACGGTCTATCAGAGGATTAAAATGGGGCGGACCCAAATTTATATTTTTTTTCAATAAAAATAATGGAAGAAAGAAAAAGAAGCAATCTTTTCTTATTTGCTCGAATTTTAAAAAAATGCAATTGTTTTGTGAATATTTTATAGTTTTTAATATGATTTTTTGAAAAATTGTTAAATTTTTTTTGTAAAGATTATTCATAAACATTCTTAAAGCCATATGCAAAAATTGATTACATTAGTAATCTAAAGTATGAAAATTTATCAACATAAATGCTCCTTTTTTAAATTTTTATGTTTCAATAAAAGAAATTTAATGCAATTTTAATGATAATAATCAAAAGCAAAAAAAACTCTATCATTTTAAAGCATATATTTACTATTTAATTGAATTGTAAAAGTTGACAAAAAGTACACTGCATTGTTATTCAAGATTAAGGATGGACGTGGGCCCAAATTTTTAGGCCCGGCCCGGCCCGAGAGAAACAAGGCCCGACCCGGCCGAGACCGCACAAAAACAAGCCGGGCCGGGCCGGGTCGGGCTTTTTCAGATGCCCGAGGCCCACGTCCATCCTTATTCAAGATCATTATCAAATTATTTTTTTACTATTTATTTGTGTTTTTTATTTAAACCGAAAGCAAAAAGTTGGTTTAATATATCAGAAAATCACAAAAAATAAGTGTTCATTTTAATTGCAAATAGTGATTCCAACAAAAAAAGGTTTTTAATTTAATTTTTAGATTGCTGTACAAAATATTATCAGATAAATTAAAGCGGGTTGATAATACTTTTTTTGTGTGTTTCTTTATAAATTTTAATTACAAAAACGTTCAACAATAAATATTTTTAAAATTTCACGTTAAAGAAGTCTTTTCTATTTTAGATAATTCATTAAATAATGTAACCAAATACAATTATTAAAAATAACCTGTTTGAAATCACATTTTTTAGAGTCATTTTAGTCAAAACAGAAAAACTTAAATATTCAAATATATGTTTTTTCAGCAAAAAATATGTGCATTTTTTCGACGTCACCTTTTTTTAGAAAAAGAACTATTTGCGAAAGTTCAAATTTCATCTCTCTTTTTAAAAAAAAGACATTTTTGTTGATGGAGAAAAAAGTTTCAAATGTCAAATGTGCCCCAGCATTGTCAATAGAATGATATTTATATTTCAAATTGAAAATATTTCAGTCTCTTTTTTTTTGTCTAACATTTTAAAGAAAACAACTTATATGCTTTTTTTTGTCAATCGATCGCGAATCTTCGTTTTTCAAAAACCATCATATTTTTTTGAAAAAAAACAATCGAAAAAAGAAAAAAAGTAACATTTTCTTTTTAGCTCGAATTGAAAAAAATGCAATTGTTTTTTTGAATATTTTGTAATTTTTAATATTAAAAAGTTTGTTGATTTGTTGAAAAATTGTTAAAATTTTGAAGCAAAAATTTTTTACAAACATGTTTGTAAAAATTAACATCATGCAACAAAGTTAATACATTTGTAATTTAAAGAATGAAAATTTGTCAACAAAAATTCTCGTTTTTCAAATTTTTATGTTTCATTGAAAGAGGTTTAATGCAAGAATTAATGGTAAAAATCAAAATTGAAAATAAAGTCTATCATTTTAAATTAAATATTTATTATTTTTTTGAATTGTAAGTTGACGAAAAAATGTTGCATTTTTGTTCAAGATCATCAACAAATTATTTAATTAAAAATATCAGCAACTTTTGTTCAACATATATTGTTACCCCTGCTGCTAATTGCCAACAAAAAATGAAAAATTTTTTCCCGTAAATGCATTCTGAAACGTATAAATGAGAATTAAAAAAAACAACACAGCAATTTATTACAAATGTCGCCAAATAAATATTGCTTTTTTGTACTGAAAATAATTGTAGTTTAATAAAAATTTTTTTCTTTATTGTACGGGAATTATTGATTCCTTTTATAATTTAAAAAGATCATTAAATTCAATTTTTTTTATTGAATAAATCGTCATTTTTCGGCATAATAAACAAAATTTACATATTCAAAAATGACGGTAAAATTAATAAAGATTTTTAATTCACTATTTTTAGCGACTTTAAAGAATCTATTGCTATTAGCAACAGTCCAATATCCGATCATTTTCAACAGCTCAAAAACCAATATGTCTTCCTTATTTGTCTTACATTTAAAAAATTAAAGAACAAACTTTTAGGGTTCATATTTTTTACAGAGTCATTTGCCTTAAAAAATAGTTGAAATATACAAAAAAATGATTATTCAACAAAATATTTGCATTTTTCCAATGTCACGCGCTTAAAAGAAACACACTCTTTTTTAATCAAATTTTGAAGCAGAAAAGATTTAACAAAAAAATATACAGCTGTGAAATGGATTCGAAAAAATGCATTATATAATAAAACATTTAAAAAAAATAATATTTTTTGACGTGAAATTTTTAAAAATATTTAATGTTGAACGTTTATGTAAGCAAAAAAGATTTAATCAAATTTTGAAGCTATTAAAAAAGTTATTGGAGCATTTTATTCTGATACTTTTAATTTAAAAAAGTTTTAAATGTCTATTATATTTGTTTCACAGGCAAAGAAAAATTTTTATTTGTCGTCAACGAAAAAAAATCAAAATAACTGATTTTTGCACCCTGAAAATTGTTTTTTCTATAAAAAAAATAACGTTTACTTTTTTTTGAAGTCAATTTTTTCTTTGATTTTTGGTTTGTAACTCTATAAAGGTCAAGCATTAAGAGCAGAATAAAAGAGTAAGAAAAATTTACAGTTTGTAATAAAAACGGAAAAAATAAAGTTATTTATCTTTTTCATACAAAATTTAAAATATCTTGCTTAAAGAGAGTGCCGAAGATGGAACAAAAATGTTTCATTCTTTGCTGATAAGGCCAAAAAACGAAAGCAAAAAGCAGGGAGAAACAAAACCTCTGCTCTCTCTAAACTCAATTCGGGATCACAAATAATTACATTTCGTGACAGGCGATTCCCTTTCCTGGAGGTTCCCTTGTAACTTACGAGTTGTAAGATGCATTAAGTTTCATCTTGTCTTGCATACATTCCCCTTATCATGTATCTTTTTTCAGTTAGTCGATTATTCTTCGCTGTTTTTTTTTGTCCTGGTGGTTATAATTCTGAGGTAAGCTTTTCCTTTTTCTTTTTTTAATGCTCATTTTTAAAGAATGTGATTGTTTATTTAATAGGGTGTGGCAGGGCGGGGTGACAGACCGCTTCTTGTTTGTATTTATTACTTTTTTTTTCTATAGCATGTTATTTCAGTTTATTTCACAACGTTACTCAATTGTTGTAAGAATTTTTTATCTAAACTTTTTGTTAAAAAAAAGTTTACCATTATGTCAAGTTTTTTGACAAAATTTTTAACGTATAAGACAGCTAAACGAATCGTGATTTCAGGACTCTAAAAATTTATACCAAATTTTTAAAAATTTCTGCGCCGCTTTTTAACTCAAGGGACAGTGAATATTTAGATTATATTATGATTATTTTTTCAGATTCCCATAACTATGGCTCTTGAGTTTTCACATATTACATGGTCAGATCGAAAGCCATATGTGAAAATATTTATAGAAGGATCACATCTTAGCATTGTAGACTTGAAGTTGTTTAAAAACACGTTTTATGTAAAAGTAAAAAATGAATATGGACAACATAAAGACAAAAAGTTAGAATTATATCAAGAAATAAATGCACTGATTATGCAACAAGCTGGTCCGCGATTGGAATTTACTCTTTATAAGTTAGTCGAACGAAGATGGGAAAGATTAACACAAACTAAGGTATGTAAAGTACTTAAGAAGGGGTTGTTGTGCCGGCCGGTTCGGGCATACCCCTTTTTGCCCTTACTCAAAAATTTTGGTGTCGAAAAAATACGATCCCTGTTTTTTAACTCATTGTTTCTGAAGTTGCTTACTTACAAAGTTAAAGAAATCCATAACGTTCAGTTTTACGACGCTTTCTCATTTACTTCAAACTTTGTTTCATTTTTTAAATTTTTCTCGTTTTGCACGCTCTATCTAGTTTCGGTTTTTTGGGCATGCCCGTTTGCCCGTTCTGAAAACCTCGTATTAAGACTGATTTTGAAATTTGGAGTAATGAAGATGAAGATGCCCGCCCGGGCCCGGCTTTTTAACGGTAGGGCGGGCACGGCAACTTTAATTAAAAGATTAAGTTTTAATCAAGCTTTATGTTGAGGAACCTCGTATTAAGATTGATTTTGAAAGTTGGATTGATGAAGATGAAGAAAAGAAAAACACTACAGATTCAGTTGCTGCCCCTCATTATGATAAAGTTAAGGATGATCCACCTTTTAATAAAATGTCACGTAATAATATTTGTTTCAATTTTCTTTTTACACATTTTTTTCAGTGTTCCTTGGAAACAAAACTTATATCCTTGAAGATAATCCACGTGCGCTTAACGAAAGAAGAATAGGAGAAGGATCATCCAGCAGAGCTTTTTTGCGAACGTATAGAAATAAACCAGCCGAAGCTGTAAAAGTATATTACAGTGCAAATAATTTAGATGAGGTAAGCTTAATAATTGAACAACCGACAAATATTTAAATATTTTGTAGATTTTAAAAGAAGGGCTTATTTTAATGTTATTGAATCACCGGAACATTATTGAATACCAAGACATAAGGTTCGTGCCAAATATGGTATGTTGTTTACAAATTTTAAGTAAATATGAAAATAAATTTGAATAAAAAAAATGATTTATAGTTTTTTCATTTTTTGTTTTTTAGCCAACGCGGATTGAACTTATAATGCCATATTGTGAAGTGACTTTGGAACATATTATTAATCCTGGGAGAATCAAACAACCACGTACAACAGCAGTTGTTGAAAGCATCATAAAAAAAGGTTATGGTTGGATTCTTATAAAAGACATGTTGAACGCACTAATATATTTAAATGGCAAAATCTTACATCGAGATATTAAGCCTGGAAATATATTCATAATGATGGAAAAAAATAATACGTTATGTACTAAACTAGGTGACTTTGGACTTGCAAGAATGCTCAATATAACGTCAAAAAAGGACGTCGTAGATGATGAGAATGAAGAGTATAATGATAGTGGTGATGAAAATAGTGTGAATAGTGTGAATAGTGAAGAAAGCGAAGGGAACACATTAACAAAAGACATTGGAACGGAGGGTTATATGGCTCCTGAAGTAAGAGATGGCGAAGATTATTCATACAAAGCTGATATATATTCAATGGGAAGAGTTTTTATGGAATATTACCAACAAGTGGTTTTTCCAGACCGTATCACCAAAGACTCCAATTTTCTCAGAGAATACCCTGTTGTAAGAAAATTATTCTTTTTGACTTAAATGGCAAGGTTTTTCAGATTGAATTGTTCTATAATATGATTTCCGGAGATCCATGTGATCGAAAAACAGCCGAAGCGCTATTTGAAGAGTTCGAGCCATTGTTCGCCAATAAACTAGATTGTTGGTAGCGAAATTAATTTAACATATACATTATCACGTTTTAGGTTTTTATTTAAATAAAACATTGGATAAAAAAATGCAAAGCGTTGAAGAAATAAAAATACAGTGTCCCGATTCACAAAATATGGAATATAAAGGTTTGTGATAACAGTTTTTTGATGAAATTAGTCTCAATTAACATTTCCTTTAACAAAATTATTTATTTTGAAGTTTTTTTACAATTTGGATGTAAATTCTACAAAAGATATAAAATAACTCCAATTTTTTTACTAAATGTTTGCCTTTAAAAATTGTTCTGTGCTTATGCTCTCTTTATGTGGCACATACCATAAGGTAGTCTGGTCAACAAATTCACAGATACAACAGAAAATAGTATGCTTACTACATTTTGGCACATTTTACAGTTTTTTTAGCAAAGCTAAGCTTTCACAAATTTTGTTGAGTTTTCAAAAACTTTTCTAGTCTGATTTGTTCTCCGGTAACACATATTTTAGGTTGTTTTTTAGGTCCACAATATAATAAAGGTGTGTTTTCTGATTCCATAAATCGGTTGTTGCAAATGGATGTACGACTAATGGGTCTTTATTTCAAGTGTGTAAGAAAAATTTGAAGTGATAATAAATATTAAAAAAATAATTTAGATTAAATTAATTTCATATTATACAGTTTATTCACAGGTTTGTCAATTTTTTTATACAAGAAAATAAAAAAGTCTTTTTTATCAGTTTGCTTGAGTATTTTAAAAATTAGTTCTCGACGCGTTGTTACCGTATATCTGGGAATGAGAAAATTAGATTTTGTGCAAAACTTTTACAGTCTTTGTACAGGGAATTTACTTGGGCGGAAACGTGCTTTTTCTGCTCTGTAGCATTGTAGAAATGATACGAAAAAGCTTTAATCTGCTGGAATTGCAGTTAAAACTTGGATTTGTTACAGTTTCAAATATTATAAATAAAAGGTCAAATTTTCCCTTATCAGACTGTTCAACCGAAGGCGCCTTTACCGGCGGCTGTTAGCTTTTGTTACCAGATCCAAATACCCTTTTGCTACGCAAGTTCCAATTATTATCCATTTTGATATATATATATATATAGCGCAATACTTTAACATTCAATACAGAAGAAACACCTTTGTTGAAAAATAAATATTAAATCAACTATAAAATCTTCAGAAAACGTGGCCGCTTTTGATCGACAATTTCGAAGTTGATAAACAAATTGAAAAGTGGTTGCCAATTACGGTATCATTCCAGTTAATTTTACTACACAAAAGAATAGATTATAGGCAAAAATTCTGTCACCAATAATGATAATAAAGGAACGTGAACATTTTTCGTCATGCAATTTTGCTATACTTATGGTAAATTGTATGATCAACAACAAAGAAAGTAAGAAATTTAATAATTATTTTTTCCAAAATTTTATGGGGCCTAGATGCTTATCCTCGGGCTCATTTTTGGTTGAAAAGCATTTAGTTTAGCAATGTGCAGGGTTCCTTCCAAATTGTCGCAAATGATATTAGTTTAGTACCAACAAATGCTAAGTTTTATGAATAAAATTAATTCAAATAAAAAAATTTAAAAAAAATTACTGCAAAAAAGTAACGCGCAAAAGAAAATTTGTAAAAAGTCAAAAAATTTAAGACGGGAAACATTTTTGTTTCATAAATATTTTCATATCGCGTTCGCAAACAGTGTTGTTGCGACTCCGACTACGGAGTCGGAGTCGGAGTCATTTCATCCAAAATATCAAAGGAAAACCGCCGCAAATCGACTCCCGAGTCAGTGTTGCCGAGGCCCCGCTTTTTTTTTTTTCAGGCCTTGGGGCTTTAAAGATGCACCGAATTTTTTTTCCCAGACTTGATTTGAAAATTTGTTAAAGAATTTTTTTTTAAGACATTAACAAGGAAAGTACGCGAAGTCAGTTTCGATTTGTGACTTCAAAAAAAGTTTAAATTAAAGATATGAGACCGAAAACGAATTTGTAAAAGTATTAGCGGCCAATGGCTACCAAAAAAATTATAATCTAAAATTAAGGATCAAAGTAATTCCTTTGATGTTTGATGCCGCTGTTTGTTGTCGGCAGAATTCCTTTGATCTTTAATACTTTCTCAAAGAGATTATAATGTTTTGGATTGACGTAATACTTTCTCAAATTCGTTTTTGGTTTCATATCTTTAATTTAAACCTATTTTAAAGTCAAAAATTCAAACACACTTCGCGTATTTCCCTTGTAAAAGAGTTACCACACTTCATTTTTTTGTTTGTTTAAAATAACTTTAACGAAGAACAACTTTCATAAAAATGACCTCCATCATGCTTAAAACTTCATTACATCTCCTATTTTGCTAAAGCCCCGGGCTTTAGCAAAATGGGAGCCCGTGGCTCTCACAGTGGTCCCGGTCCCGAAGGCTCGGACCGCAGGCCCCGGGGCTTTTTGAAAGCCCCATACCCCCGTCCATTCTTACATTATGGAGAAGGAGAATCCAAAAATAAAAGCGGTTGCTTTTTTAAAGAAAGTTTACGATTGTTGGAGTCGCACCATGGACCGAAGGACTGATAGGCTGCGCCTCTAGCACATGGCCGTAGACGCAAACTTTTGACCGCTATCTTTCGCGATAATTTTAAAAATACGATCAGATGCAGAAAAAAGTTATGCATCGAATAGGCATGGTCCTGAAATCCGCCTAGAACTGCCGTATTACATCGTTTTCAAAAAAACGTAAAAATGCAATTTTCTCTGATTTTTCACAGAAAAATGATATCCGGAAGTTGGATTTTTGGAATCTCCGTATACATATAATCGGATAAAAAAATAAAATTATAGCAAAAGTTTAATTTTTTACAGTATACCTCTGTTTCATTTTCTTTTTATTGAAAAAATGAAGGGGAACACTGGCGTTTGAGTCGCGCGTGCACAGTGCTAGTTTAGTTAGGCGGTCAGTGTATATTCGCTGCGCCGTTGACGGTACGACGGCGACGTTTGACCAATTGTAAAAGACCGATTACTTCTACGTATTTCTAAAACTATTACTTTCTTAAGAAAAAAATCATATTTAGCTATGAAGAAGCCTCTTTTTATCGGTGACGTGAACGGTACTCAATTGTTGAAAGAATTAAATGACTTTTGTGCGAGAATTCAAGAAGAAGAAACATGTAAGTAATAATTTGCCAGGTATTTCTCAGTTAAAACACTTTGACATATGCTTCTTGAAATATTTATAACAAGATAAATCACTTTTTTAATTTTTTTACATTAAAACACTCATATTTTAGCTGAAACCAGCTATGAACGAGATGAAATGGCAGATAAATATGTAAGCTTAATTGACTATTATATATAATCACATCTTTTTAGTTCGAAATAATCGATAATCTTTATGAAATAAAAACATCGGTGAATGTCGGTAAAGCAGTGCCGCAACATGGGGGGGTGATGTGGGTGACGCGTCACCCGACCGAATTTTGAGTTCATAAAAAGACGCATAGGGGGGAGTACGTGAATTTTAGGAAAAATAATTTACGTTATGACTGGTAAAAATGAAAAAATTTTAAGAAAAAAACAAGCACAGGGGGGACCAAGGCAAAAAATGGATCGTCACCCGACCAATTTTGGCCACGTTGCGGCACTGCGGTAAAGAAACCGATAAATTGGCATTCAGAGGTCAAGACGAGGTAATGTTTTTGTTGATGCATCAGTGAACGTTTTACAATTTTATAGGCTCGCACGTGGTTATTAGCAGAACTAAGAAAAAAGGAAGACTACGAAAATGATCAAATGTTTTTTACAAATGTTTTGCGACAGGTTCACTTAGGTAAATACTTCATTTTAATTTTTCTTTCTCAAAAAAAATAATTTCAAAATTTAGTAAAACATAATTGCAAAGACTTAGAATATGAAATGGAACGTGTAGCACAAATATTACACGAATTCTTAGCTGGAGGATGTCTTAAATTGCCAAATGTATCGCATTATACTACGGAAGTAAGCACTGTTATTAATGATACCCTGCTAATAGTTTTGAAAAGATATATTTTGCTAAAACAATTTGTTGAGCCAGCAAGATCAGCTTTTTTTAAACGGCATAATCAATAATACAACACATGATTTTTTACAGAAATCTCAACGGCAAAATTTTACACAATGCATAAAAAGCATTCCATCAATTTTCGAAAATGCTCTTGAAGCAAGAAAAAAATACTCTTAGCATAACAGTTTCTACAGTTTTTATAGTATCAAGAATCCAATAATAATAAATGCCGAAGTAAATTCTTAGTATTGATATACAAGCTGATTCTTAGAGCGATTTAAAAAATTTGATGAATCGTTTTAATATTAAGAACAGAATAATTCGAAAACTTTTAACTTTTGCGTGTTGTCAGCGGCACTACCTTTACAAGCTTTTTATTGTGGTAATCTTTAAACAATCCATAGCAAAACCCAAAAATAATTTTAAAAACGTCCAGGCCAGTGCGAAAAAAGTAAACATTTTTTTAGCCGGAACCATATTCTGTATATGTTAAACCATGCCAAAATGGAGTAACTATAGAGCTGACAGAAAATCAAATCGAGAATTTATGTGGAGGAGAAGGAATAATGTGGTAATAATTACAATTAGTTATTTTGCAAAATTTTTTACAGTAGTTACCAAAACTAACAATACAGATTTTGACTTGCATGTTTTTTATAATTATTTTTATTTTTGCTTTTGATTTATAATCTAATAAACTATTTCACCAATACACCATGCCGAAAATTCCGTAAACTTGGTTTTTTGATTTTTGATTTGTTTGCAGAATGCTAAACTATTGTGCCATAATTTACTAAATTTATAATTTCTACTAAAAATTTCCATACATTAGTAATCAAGAGTATGAAAATTTATCAACAAAAATGCTCCTTGTAATATTCATCAACGCTCTGAAAAGTGCTTTTTAAACTTTGAATGCTTTTCTTTTTTATGTAGGAAAACAATTAAGGTAAAAAATAAGGAATATTTGGACCAAAAAAATCTCCCGTCTTTTTTTAGAATCCAAACTAATAAAATTTAGCAAAAATAAATAAATAAATTTATTACCAATTTATTTATTTATTTTTGCTTTTTAAATATTTCTATTTTGTACTGAAAATGATTGGGATATAATAATTATATTCTTCTTTATTGATCCATTAGATTTAACTTTATTGCTACAATTTTAAAAGATCGTTAAATTTAATTTAATTTATTGAATTAATCGTCATTTTTTGATATAATATACGAAATTTAAATATTCAAAAAAATACAGTAAGATTTATAAAGATTTTTAATTTACTATTTTTTTAGTGAAAGTAAAGAATCTACTGGCTGTAGCAACACTCCCATATTCGATCAGTTTCGACAGCATAAAAATCAAAGTGTCTTTCTTTTTTTTTGTCTGACATTTAAAAATACATTCGCACTTTTTTTATGCAATCGATCCCAAACTTTTTTTCTTTTATATGAAATGAAAAATTTGGAAAACTGAAGAAAGTCGGGGGAAAAAAATGTAATCTTCAGCTTTTTTAAAACAAAAGTATTTTTTTTGAATATTTTGCAAATTTTTTTTCTTACGTTTTTATTTTTATTCGTTGTAAAAATAGTTGGTTCAAACAAATATTTTCTAAAAACATGTAGGGCTATTGAAGATGAAAATATGATACAGAACATTTAAAATTAAATGTGTTAAAAATTTTTTTACAAAAAATAATTCATTTCTGTAATTATTTTTTATACGGCCTTAATTTAATACCGACTTTTGGGAATTAATCAAAAGCAAAAAGATAATTAAAAAGCTAAGAAAATTACTACCTTCTGACAAAAAGGTGGCTTAAGCCTATTAATTTTTTTACAATATGAAAACAATAATTTTTTTTGAATATTTTGTTTACTTAGTTTTTTCTTTTTTGAAATATGCATAAAAAAGTAAAAGATTTGAATAACAAATTTTGGTATTCAAAAAAGATTTGAACAACTAGAAGCCCACACTAATAATTAAATGTGTTAAACAAAACTTTTCACAAAAAAAACCTTTTAATTGAGCTGTTTGTGTTTCAGCAAAATATATTAAAAAATTGGAAAATTGTTATCAAAAATAAAATGTTAATAAAAAAAATTTAAAGAAACAATCATTTTATTACTAGAATATTTATCATCCTTAAACGCACAAATATATTCCATTCATTTATTCGAATATTACACCCATTTTTTCCATATAAATGTTGCACATTTTACCTAAAGATCATCGATAAATTAATGGATCACAAAAATCTAAAAATAATACCATAACAAAATAATTCTTTACTTTTTTGCTGAAAAGAAATTTTTTATGAATGTGACAGGTTTATAATTTCGTGTTCAATACAAATGTTGCCAAATATATTTTTTTTATTTTGAAGTCAATACTAAAGTGGTCAAGTAAATATTATTATTTTGTACTGAAAATAATTGAGATTTAATGATTATTCTTTTTTTTATTGCACGATTTGCTTTTTTGTTCTCGTTTTACAATTAAAAGGGAACTTTAAAATTCAATTTCATTTTTTCAAAAAAACTTCACTTTTTGGCATATTAAAAAAATCTTAAATATACAAAAAGAGAGAGTAACATTAACAAAGATTTTTTTATTTACCTTTTTTTTAATGACATTAAAGAATTGGAACTTTGTAGTTCTGACATTTAAAAAAATATTATCGTTTTTATATGTCTCTCAATCGTGAATTTTCGGTTTTTTATAAATCAATATATTTCTTTTATCGAAAAAAGCTCTTTCATTTTTTTACAATAAAAACGAATTTTTTTTTGAATATTTTTTTAACTTATTTTTTTGATTTTTGAAAAGTGGATAAAAAAGTGAAAGATTTGATTAACAAATTTTGGGTACTGAAAAAAATAAGAAAAAAATTTTTTTTTCTCAATGTTTTTAATCATTCACATTAATAATTAAATGTGTTACACAAAACTTTTAAAAAAAAACCTTTTTATTGGTCTGTTTTTGTTTCAGCGAAATATATTAAAAAATTGGAAAATGGTTAGCAAAAATAAAAAGTTAAAAAAGAAAATTTAAAGAAACCATTATTTTATTATTAAAAGATTTATCCTTAAACGCACAAATATATTCCATTCTGTTATTCGAATATAACGCACATTTCTTTTTCATCAAAATGTTGCACATTTAAAACAAAGATCATCGATAAATTAATGGATAAAAAATATCTACATATTATACCATAATAAAATGATTCTTAAATTTCAGGCTAAAGAGAGATATTTTTTATGAAATGTGACCTTGTAAATTTTATAATTTCGTACTCTATACCAGTGTTGCCGAGGTGGCGGCACCGACACCAAAGTTTTTTGAAAATTGGCAACACCACTCGATACAAATGTCGCCAAATATATATTTTGAATTCAATACTAAAATGGTCAAGTAAATATTATAATTTCGTACTGGAAGTTATTGGGATTTTATGATAATTTTTTCTTTATTGCTCCGTTGAGTTTTCGATTTCCTTTTACAATTTTAGGAGAACATTAAATTCAATTTTAGTTATTGAAATGATTTTCATTTTACAGCGTAATAAAAAAATCTTGAATATTCAAAAAAAAGACAGTAAAATTAATAAAGATTTTTAATTCTCTATGTTTTTAGTGACGTTAAAAAATAAGAAACTTTTTAGTATTCCATCGGTTGAAAAAAGATATTTTCCTAGAAAACCTTTATGTTAAAGAAAAATTTTATTAAAATTTATTTTTTTTTTCAAATGGAAGAAATGCTTAATTATAAAAGTTTTCATTTTTCAGAATAAACAAGCTTTGATAATAAATATTTTTCAGGTGTTAAAAATTTAACAAAAAAAGATTGAGATATTCAAAAACATTTTTTGAAGCAAAAAAGGTGTATTTTTTAATTCAACGGCAATTTTTTGAACAATTTTTTTAAAAAAGCAAGACTTTTTGGAAATAATTTTTTCGCAAAGCTGCTTTTTTTAAGAAGAAGAATTTTTTTTTGACTTCAAAGCTCCGCGATCGCTTTTCTTTTTTTTGCTGACATGTGCTTTTTGTTATTGGAAAAATTTGAATTGTGATGACAAACGCCCTGATTATTTTTTTTCACTCAAACTCAATGGTTTTGAATATTTTGACTAGTTTTCTTAAAATTTATTATTATAAAATATGGACAGAAAAAGAAAAAAGATTTTGTAATTTAACTTTGGGATTGTTTCTTTATTTCCAGAATTTGTTTGGTTCAAGTTTTACTGTATTAAAGAAGTTAAAAATAATTGTTACTAAAGATTTAATTTAATAAATTTCCTGTTTGACGTTTCAAAACGCTTTTTAATGCGAAATTTTAAAATTTGTGTGAATATCAGAAAAAAACAAATATAATAATATTGATCATTATTTGAATTGAGATTTTTTTAACATTTTTTTAACATTTTGTGAAATCTCTTTAAGGAGCTTTACTAGGGATAATTAAAGCGATAAGATTTAAAACTTACAAAATATTCAAATAAATGAAAATGAAAAACATTGTTTTTCAATGGTTTTTTTTATTTAAATGCAAAACATGTTCTTTTTATAAACCTTGAAAATGCAAAGCAATTTTTTGCAAAAAATTGTTTTTAAAGTAATTTTTTCGAATGTCAGAAAGCGAAAGACAGACGTTTAAAAGAATGAAAGAGCATGTGTTTTTAAAATGCCAGATAGAAAATGAGCACAGTGAAAAAATATTTTCTCATTTTTGTCGATTTTTGAAAAATTTAACATTGCAATGATTATTGGTCACTTCAATATACAAAACGAATGCTCGCGAACGATTAACTCTTTCGATAATATCTTAGCTTAAAATAAAAGACGAAAAATTAATATTTGTGCCAAAGAAAGTTCTTTGTGATTTGTATTTGAATTTTTTAGTCTAATTATTTATCTTAATTTAAAATGTAATTTTATTATTGGTCTTTGAAAACATTGAAAATTCATTTGTTTTTGACCAAAAATTATTTAATTTGACAAAATGATTTTTAAAGTTATGTGTTTTTTTGCCTTTTTTGTAGGGTGTGTGGAAAAACTGGACTGGACCAGTTTTTGGACTGGACTGGGATTTCCTGGACTGGACTCGCAATTTTTCAAAAAAATATTTTCAAGATATATTTTAATAAATGAAGACTTTAAGGGACACGATATTTTTCTTTTTTTGAAAAAGTTAGTATTACATATGTTTTAAAAAAATTGCGAGTCCAGTCCAGGAAATCCTAGTCCAGTCCAGGAAATCCCAGTCCAGTCCAGGAAATCCTAGTCCAGTCCAAAAATCGGTCCAGTCCAGTTTTTCCACACATCCTTTTTTGTAATAAACAAATAAAAAAATAATTAAAAATGTAGCTCATTCCTTTTTATGTGGGAAAAAAATTAAGTTTAAAATAAGGAAAATTGGGATTAAAATTTGCAATAAGATTGTTTTTAGAAGAAATTGATTTGAAATAAAAACTTTATAAATGCAGTCTTTCAAATTCGCAGACATAGGAAAACTTTTATTCAACGTCGACAAAAAAGAATATTAAAATAAACAGGCTTTTGCACTGAAAAAATTGTTTTTGTTTAGTTTTTCTATAGCGTTAACGTTGTTTTTCATTGAAAAATATTTTAAAACGCCAATTTATGCTTCTTATAATTTGTTTTATAATACAAATGCTCACATACTTAAATGGCAAATGTAAATTTTTTATAAAACATATTTTTAGTATTCTGTTTATTTAAATATCAGTTTGTTTCTTTTTACATTGATAATAAAAATAACAATAACTCTTTTTTCATAATGTCAAGTTCTCCGAACTTCTGCTTGACAGAATTTTTTGTCTGCTTTTTAAAATCTTCTTACGAGTTATAGAAAATAAATATTTAAGCAACGGTGAATATACAATAAAAAAACCCTAAAATATTCAAAAACAAAAGTGTCAAAAAAAACTTTTACAAAATTTCCTTTAATAAAAATCTTTTAAAACGGGTGTGTCTTCCTTCGAAAACTTTTTGGTGAAAGGCCTTTTGCACACTTTTTTTTCTCAATGTTGCAATGTGCTCGAAAAAAACGTGAAACGTTTTTTAAAAAAGAGGCAGGAACTATAAAAGTGTAGTAATTTGTACGCCATATAATAAAACGTTAAAAATATTTTTAAAAAAATGTGCCTCACAGTAAAAACATCTGGTAAAATAAGGACAAAAATTACTTATTCAGAAACTTTTTTCAAAAAAATTACTGCCAATATTCAAAAAGGGATGATCTTTTGTAGTTGTAAGTTTCCGTTTTCTTCTTCAACAATTGCTTGAAGAAAAAACATTAGAAAGGAATTTTTGAAGGCAAAGATGTTTTCTCTTAGAGAATTTGCAACAGAGACTCTGAGATTACTTCTTGACCATATATCTCCGCTTTGTTTTTTGCCATTCTGTACTTGATTGACTAAAAAAGAGGAGCTCGTCTTTCCCTTTGTTTATTGATCCAACAAAACTGCATTCAAAATTTAATTTTAATATTAAAAATGTAGTTGAATATGTTCGATATTACCAAAATTTAACGGAAAAGACTCTAAAGAAAAAATACTTTTTTACTTTAACAAAGCATACAATTTTGTGTGGCATTTATCTTGTTTATTATTTACGCAAAATATTTGTCTTTGTTTGTATTTTTGAATTTGAAGAAAAATATTGATTTACATTTGTAGAAGTTCGTTTATCCTTTATTTATTTTGCGGAGTTTTTTTACTTATTTATTCAATTATTCAAATTCTTTTTGAAAATGAAGGAATCAATGGAAAAACTTTGTCATATTATGGTAATTTTCCTTCGGTAAGTTTTTTGACAATAATACCTTAATTTTTTCCTACATAAAAAAGAATGTTTTATTTTTTTTTCTTTATTTGTTTATTACAATAAAAAGGGCGGAAAAAACACAAGTTGTTCTATAAAAATCATGTCGTTAAATTTTATAATTATTGAACAATTACTCTTTGAATTAACGGTTTACTAAAAAATTTGTATTACACTTTCAATGCTTTCAAAGACCAATAATAAATGTACTTTTTAAATTAAAATGTAAAATTAAACCAAAAAATTCAAATACAAAAAATTATTGGCACAAATATTAATTTTACGTCTTTTATTTTAAGTAAAGATATTTTTGAAAGAGTTAATCGTTCGCGAGCATTCGTTTTTGTATATGCCGTTTTTTCAATGACGAAATATTGTAATGCGGAAAAGGGCAACCTTTTTTTCAAAATAAAAAGATCATTCTTTCAACAGGTGTTTGGCAGGTTCACCTTTAAAGTCTTTTTCTCCGTCAATAAAAATATCTGTTTTCAAAAAAGACAGATGAAAATTAAAGTTTCGCGAATTTTTTTTTCAAAAAAGTGTGGGTTTTTTTTATTATTTCGTCGAAGAGTGTGACGTTGAAAAAATGCACAAATTTTTGAATATTTAAATTTTTACTTTTTTTGACGGAAATGTTTCTAAAAATGCGAAGGCAAAACATCACGTGACTAAATTGACAAAATTTTTGTTTTAAACGTTTCCAATCAAAATAATGAAGGGAACAACGGACACGAGCCGCAAAAGTCCTTCCCTCTTTGGCAATGACATTGAAAAGGGAGGCTTTAAAATTGGGTTTTTCTTGCAATATATTCAATGGCTGTGAAAGCAGTACATAAATTCAAGACTAAGAAAAAGAAACGATAGAAAAAATCTTTTTTTTATAAAAAATTGGATCCAAAAAAGAACAAAAAATGCAAACATTTTTCAACATGAAACATTAAAAAAATTTATCATATTTTACATTTAAATAAAACGTTACTGGTCTTATTGTTGGCTTCTGTTTGGATAATATAAGAAAAAAAGAATTTTTTCTTTATGTTAACTTTTTAGATTAAATGGATATGTGAGATATTCGTTTTATTGAAGTTGAAAATGATTTTTTTTCCATTTTTTGGCAAAAAAGAAATCATTTTTTACATGGTGAGAGAGTGTCTCATGTGCTGTCAGTCGCCAGGCTCGACCTCTTGTTTCGTTCATCTTTTGTTTTTGATTTACACTAAAAAATACAGTTTTAAAATTCTCTCTTTTCAATGCCAAAGAGGGAAGGAGCTCTGCGGCTCATGTCCGTTGCTCCTTCCCTCTTTGCAACAAAACGGACATGAGCACAAAAATTTTGGGGGATCGCACGTAAAATGGCAATGTTGTTGATTTTTTAAAAGCGCCGATTTAGTTTTTTTGAGGAGGGTAAATTTTAAAAAGAAAATAGCATTTTATATGAAAAAAAATAGATTAGGGGTAAAATTCAATAATTTTATGAGTATCAATTAATATTTTATTTTTTTTTGCTGATTTTCTTTATTCATCCCTTTTTAAAAAATATAATGATTATGAACAAATCTGATTTTCGATGTGTTTTGATTTTTTCTAAAATTATTTAAACTATTTTTGCGTTTATCCCAATTTTAAAATTTTTTTACTATTTTTGCTTTATCTAAAGCTTTTTTTCTAATTTTTTAATCGTTTTTTGATAAGTTTAAAAATTGTATGATTTAGTGTTTTTGTTAATTTTTCATACTCAATAAAGTTTTTTTGTTTCTGTTTTGTCCTTTTTTTATAAGAAGATTTCTTCTATCTGTTTTCTTTTTTATTTTTTCACTAAATTTAAACAATTATTGCTTAAGTTTAATGAAAAAAATGTTTTTAAATTTACAGATGTCATCTTCAAATACTGGTACCGATAGTTCTGATGGTATGTTTGCTTTCTTTTATATTAGGGTGTTAAAAAATATTGTCATTTGCAATGAAGGTATTAAAATTCCTTTGTTATTTTCCTGTAAAATTTTAAAGGAAAGCGAGTGCTGTAACCACTTCAAAGTTTCCGTAAAATTTTTCCTTCAAAAACAAAACGTGGTACATTTCAGATTCCAGTCCCCTTATTTACGACTCCTATGCAGTTTTTACAAATAACATCCATCTTAAAACATGCGTTCCTGAATCATTTTTTGATTTGGAGATTGAGAACTTATTTCTGGTCATTATTAGCTTGTGATTGCACCGTATACTGCCGAATAATTAAAGACCCACAATCCTTTTAGCATCCACAGTAACCTGAATCCCAGATCTTCGATACTACCATGAATATGCCTTTAATGCACGACAATCTTGTAGTTAACCCTTATAAGATTACTTGAAGATACCAAATAAAAATATTTTAATTTTCAGAGAACTCATCAAAACTATATTCTGGTTATAATGGTAAAGTTTGGGAAACGTTTTGCTTTATTAAAATTTAATAAAAAAAAACTTTTTAGTCTTGATGAAGAAAAAAACGAAGAAAACAAGAACAAGAGGTAAAGCAAAAATTCCATGATGCGTGTTTTTAATTTAAATTTTTCAGGTGCAAAACGATCCCAAGCCACTACAGCATCACCATCAGGTATGATTTAATTACAATAAATTTACAGGTTAAAAAACACTAATGTAATTATTTTTAGCTAAAAATCCACTAAGAAGTTCAGCAGCACCTACTCCACCTCTACCACATGCTACACCACCAATTTCATCTTCACAAGTTAGTCATGCTTCACAACTTGTTCGCTCTTCATCAACTTATGCCATGATTGCTGCTACCAGACGTAATGATAAATTGAATAAATTTGCTATATTAACATAACTTTTTCAGCACCAATGCGCAACGTCCTGCTCAATCTGTTCGTCCTGCTCAACCTGTTCGTCCTGCTCAACCTGTTCGTACACTTTCATTGAATACAATTACAAATTTAAATGAAATTGAAAGGTTAGAATGTGCTTGCTTGGTTAAAACCCATGAAAGCTTCCAAGCTCAAACACCTGATCGTTTAACAACTGATGATATTTACTTAATTTTTTATTGTTTTTTCTACTCTCTTTGATATTTATTTTATTGTAAAAATTATGTTTGAATTTTTCTAATAAATAATTTTTTTTAAAAATTACGCTGCACTCTTTAATGTTTATTTGTTTGCTGCGAAAAACAGAGGTGTAAGAAGCAGCCTGAAATGTCAACTGGCTTCGGCTGCGGCCGGTCTTCTACCCGCTCCCTCCCTTCTATTTTTATGTTTTTTTTAATAAATATTGTAGCATTGGGATTCAATATTATATCAGCACACAAAAAATAAAAATGTCAATACTACAAGGGGATAATGCCAACAACTGGTCGCATGAGAACAAAATGTTTTGGTTGGACATTGATTTTTCCATTTATTCAATTCCTGCATAAAAAAATGTATGGGCACATACGAACAGATCTTTTTACAATCGTGCTGCAAACAGGACAGACAGCGATGACCCACCAATTCACTTCATTAATAGTTACTCGTATTTTGCTCATCTCAAAATTTTAATCTATTTGTTCATTTATTATATTGTATACTGCTTGAAAAAATGGATAATTATTTTGTTAAGGTTCGAAAAGAATATGCTAAATTGATAGAAAGTATTTCAACAACTTCGCTTTATACATTTTCTTCACCTCGTTCGCAAATATTTTCATTCCCATCTGATATTATTTTACGTATTTTTTATCAAAAGCAATCACCGTATTTACTTTTAAAATTATATCAAACATGCAAATATTTTTTCAAAAAATTAAAAGTTTTGCCAGCTTTAGCTGCATGTCTTGTCCATGATACCATGGTATTTACTCAAAATACTGAATACAGGGCTGAATACAATAACAGCAAAAAAGTATTATTTTGGTTTTGCGATAATTTAGATTTGCATAAAGCCTCTTCTGCTTTTTTTCAAAGAATTTACAGCTGCACAAATTTAAAAAAGTTAAAAATTACAGATTTAACTATTTCTTTGGACAATTTTTTAAAATTAATTTGTAATTCAATGATTGAAGATTTTTGGTGTGATTGTGTCAATTTTTTTGATAAGAACGGCAAAAATGTGTCCATCAATATCATTTTACAAAATTTGCCATATTGTACAACTTTGACATTTTATAGAAATAATGAAAAGTTTACAAGAGAAACTCTTGCGGAATTGAAAAAACTTAAATTCCAAAACAAATTTTATTATATTTTTTTATGTCTTGTTGAAGTCGCTGATACCTTCGATATCACAAATGCTCAAATGTTATGGGAATTTATTAATCAAAATATTGATTCCAAAACCTCTAATATCTGTATATCAACAATTTTTATGAAAAATGAAAATTACAAAATTATTGGAAGTTTTGTTAAAAATGCTCTCGAAAACATTTCAACATTATGGAATGGACCGCAGCCCAAAATTGCACTCAAAAATTAATTTTTTATTTATCGTATTTTTTTTTCATTTGTTTGCAAATTTTTATATTTAATTATTTTGATTGAAATCGCTTAAAACAAAACTTTGTCAATGTAATCACGTGCTGTTTTGCCTTCGCATTAAGGCAGAGACTTGGTATTAAATGATGCGAAACAGCGTCAAAATGATTAAAAGCAGTATCCAAGTTGTTTTTTAGTTTTATCACATGCTATTCAAATAATTAAAAATTTTGAAAAATGGCTGATTTTTGTATATTTTTGCCAGAAATTACTGAAAGAAAGTTACATTTGGCATAACTTTTTTCAACAGAAAGTACTAGCAATAAAGGGTTGTCTAGAAATCACGTGACCAAGGGAATGAACAACCCTAAACATCTTTATTTAAAGCATTTTGGGTTTCAAAATATAAAAAATGGGTAATTCTATTAGTTTTTGACGATTTCTATGTTAATTTTGTATTGCAAAATAGTATTTAATATAAAAACAAACTCTATTCTTTAAAGCCAAAAAAAACTTTNAAAACAAACTCTATTCTTTAAAGCCAAAAAAAACTTTTGCGGGGAATCCGTTTCATTCCCCGCCAAAAATCGGGGAATCCCCCTGGGAATTCCCCGGGGAAGGGGAATGAACAACCCTAGTGAAATTTCAAAATTTGTGTGGATGCCAGAAAAAAACAACAAATATATTAATATTGACTATCATTAAATTGTGGAACTAATACGTTTTTTTAACATTTTGTGAAATCTCTTTAAAGAGCTTTACTAGGGATAATTAAAGCGGATAAGATTTAAAACTAACAAAATATTCAAATAAATGTAAATAAAAAACTTTGTTTTTTAATGGTTTTTTTATTTAAATGCAAAAAATGTTCCATTTTTTAAAACCCTGCAAATGCAAAAAAAATGTTTGCAAAAAATCATTTTTAAAGAAATTTTTGCGAATGTCAGAAAGCGAAAGACTGAAGGTTTAAAAAGAATGAAAGAGTGTGTGTTTTTAAAATGCCAGATAGAAAAAGAGCACAGTGAAAAAAATATTTTCGCATTTTTGCCGATTTTTGAAAAAATTTAAACTACAATGATTATTGGTCACTTCAATATACAAAACGAATGCTCGCGAACGATTAACTCTTTCGATAATATCTTTGCTTAAAATATAAGACGAAAAATTAACATTTGTGGCAAAGGAAGTTCTTTGTGATTTGTATTTGAATATTTTAGTCTAATTTTTTATCTTAATTTCAAATGTAATTTTATTAATAATTTAATTTAACAAGATAATTTTTATAGAACATGCTATGTTATTTTTTCCGCCTTTTTATTGTAATAAAGAAATAAAAAAAATAATTAAAAACGTAATCCATTCTTTTTTTGTAGAAAGAGAGTTTACGTATAAAATAAGGAAAATTGGAATCAAAATTTACAGTAAGAGTTTGTTTTTAGGAAAAATCAATTTGAATAAAAACTTTTCAATCTCAGACAAGGAAAAATTTTTGATTTTCCGTCAACGAAAAAAAATATTCAAAAAAAAGAGACTTCTGCACCGCGAAAATTGCTTTTTTTTTGTTTTTCTAAAGCGTAAATGTTGTTTCTCATTGTAAAATATTTTAAAATACCAAAATTTACTTCTTAAAATCTGTTTTATAATACAAATGCTCGCATACTTA
>CABFKP010004939.1:0-10816 GCA_901779475.1 Panagrolaimus davidi
TTTTAAACTATTTTTAATTTTATACCGTTAGAGCTTTCCATTTTCATTCAAAAAATAGAAAATAATTAAATTTTGTTTTTAATTTTTTCTTTGTATTGCAAAAAAATAATCAGTAACCAGTCTATTCTTTTTAAAATGTTTCAATTTGGCATTTTTACATTATTATTATTATTTTTACTTTTGTCCCAACTTTTTCCCATGCCTTATTTTATTAACTTTTTTCAAACTTTTTCTGTTTAAAAAGTACTTTGAAAAAAGTTTTCAATTTATACTTGTTATTATTCTTATTTTATTTAATATTTTACCAAAGCCCGTCCAAACAAAGTGCAATTGTAGCACAAGCAATAAATAATTTTAATATTTAAAAAAATTTAAATTTGGTTTTACAAAATTTTTTACAGTAATTATTTTTTAATAGCTTCACAAGATTCTAAAGATAAGGTATACCTTATAATCCTTTTAAACAAAAAATTCTTAATTTAAATTTCAAATATAAAATTTTTTTGAAAAGGTTTCGTAAAATTACTCTAGTTATCTGTAACATGATCTGTTTTTGGTAATTTAATAAACTTATAAAACAAAGAAAAACAATTTAAAGATTATTGTTAAAAAAATTAAAACAAATTTTGCCAAAAACGGGTTGCACGGGAGGTTTTTATTATTTTTAAGAACCCGTGCGGTTGAAACAGCTTTTTTTCCCTTCCGGTAAAGGCGACTAAATGCAAGAGGGAACGAACTCCCTTTACACTTCGTGGCTTCTTGTATCAAATATTTGAAAGAAAACCACTGCACCACCGAGGCGACAGTTAAGGGATGAAAAAATGAAAGTCATGTCGAAGAGAAATAGGACAGCGAAAAATGCAGGCAAGCTAGGCGCTCACTTGCTATAGCAAGTGAAAAGAATAAAAAAAAATTGTTTTCGCTGCTGCTAAAATTTCGAAACGACTTGTTTTTTGAACAAATTTTTTGGAGCTGCAAAAATGTTGCTTAAAAGTGCGGGTTTGTAGGTGATTGTTTAATAAGCATTGGTAAATTATAAATAAATAATAATTATCAGAATTATTATAAGTGATAAATAAAATGGAATAAAAAAAGTGTTCAAAAATTAGAGAATTATAAAAAATGTTGCATGAATTAATGAAAGTTTTCAAGGAAAAATAACAAAAAGATACTTTTAAAAAATGGAATAATATTATTTTCTACGCCGAATACGTCTTTAATTTACGTCAAAAAGTTTTTTGGAGTAAAAAATAATATTATCCAAAAAAAGCAAAATTTAATTTTGAAAATGTTTTTTTTAACAAATAGGGAAAAATAAATAAGAAGATTTTTTTATATCATAAATTGTGACACTTTTTATCACTTTACTACCATTTTTTACTTTATGTGATTGTAATGAAAAAACATTATATTGCATTATTTGAAAAACGCAAAGGTAACAAAAAAAATAGTTTTTTAAAACATGTTTAAAATTAAAAATGCAATATAACAATAATTATACTTAATCCTATGCACATCCATGTTCCCACACGTGATTTGATTAAAAAACCCCATATCACTGATATAAAAAAAATATTTATAACTTTCACTTTTTTTATTATCATTTTTTTGTTAATAAAAAAATACGAACCGATACTACAAATAATAATGGTGGAGCGTCCTGAAATACCTGTTTCCATTTTACTTATATTTCTCTTTTTTATAACCTTTTCTGCTCAAACCCAGGTATATATTTTTTTTACACATTTTTCTTTGGGTTCTTTTTTGTATACCTAAATTTGACATTAATTTTTGTTAAAACAGTTGTTGAAATTAAATTTTTTTGATGCAGGAAACAATGGATGCAACAATGAGATATTGCCTGGTTGCGGTGGCAAGCTTATCATTTGGAATTTTAATTGTATCTTGTATTCGAATTTTATGGAATAAATTAAATGAAGGAAGGGCAGAAGAAAATGCAATTAATGTAAGATTTTTTGGATTTGTTGTTTGGGAATTTTGAAATTAAAAAAATAACACTTTATTTTCAGTGCCTACGTTTTTTTTCCAATTTTAAACTTTAAATCAATTATAAAATCTTTAGAGTTTCAGCGAAAAAATATGGCAATTGGGGATTTTAAACAGATATCAAAATTTAGCAAAAACGTTTTTGAATAATTTTGCTTTCAAGAAAAGTTTTAATTATTCCTTTTTTTAGAATCGAATTAATCAAATCCGACCCCCATCTCCTCCAATAACAATTTATACAATTACAACTTTGCCAAATTTAAACGATTTTCCGGCAAATATTTCTCCAACAGGTATATCAGATCCACTTCCATCATATCGGAATGCATTATTAAATGCAGCAGTTTTGCATTTTATGGATGAAAAAACTAAGGTTTGATCAAAATCATTTTTTGCTCTATTAAAATTGATTTAATTCAAAAATATAAAACGTTCAAAACACGTTTTTTAGGAAAATAAACCACCGGATTATGACACAACAAGTATTACTCCACAAGATACAATTGGAGCACCACCAAGTTATCATCCATAATTTATTCGTTATTGTTTTTTTTTTATCTTTTTTAAATATTTAAATATAAACAGGTATAAAAGAAATTGACATCAAAATTTTTCGATCAATTTCAATCACATTAAATGTAAAAAAATATGAAAAATAAATTCACACAAGAAAAACGACCCACGTGAGAAATTTGAAGTTCATTTTTCTAATCATTTTTTACAATTTTATTGATAATATTTTTTAGGGTCAAAAATGATTTATACCCAATTTTTTAAAACAAAATTCAAAGTATGTTTAAAAACTGCAGAAAAAGTAAAAATGCATTTTTGAACTTTTGAGACTTTGAATTAAAAAAATAATAAATCTTTATTAATTTTCAAATATACATTCAATTAATTAATTGCTAAACAAACATTTAAAAAATTTAACCCGTTTTTTGCCATCTTTGATTTTCATAGTTGAATTTTTTTAAAATGGGCGAACACCAGAATGATGACATTGTAGGAGATCACCAATAACATTTTGGCATGCCAGATGTTGAAGTCCTAAAGCTCCAATTCCACTTGCAGGGTTACAAAATACTTCACATTGTGGTCCGCTAAAAGTTAAAATTTTTAAAAATATAATATGAAAACTATCAAACCTTTTTTGTGCAACTTGTCGATGTTTACAACATTCTAAATTATTATTACCATCAGAAGCACATTCTAAAAATGGTGCAACATGTAAAAGTCCACATTTGCCTTGGTCAAATTGTCTTCGTATCTGTAAGAAAGAAATTAATGAGAAATATTTATATTTTTTAGCAATCACATACTTCTGCTTGAGTGATATCATATCGACATAATTCCAAACAGCCTGGAGGCATTAATCTCTTTTTACAGCAATCAAGTAATTTTGAACTTGCTTTTGCAGCAGGTACACATGGTCGAAAATCTGGTGCAATATTACATGGTGCAGTAGATTCTGTGATTGTTTGAATTAGAACTGGAACACCTGGAGGTAATGATGGAGATGATGTGGGAGATGGTGATGGAAGGATTACAGTAGCATTATTTCCCTGTGCCCACGTTGGAATTGGTGGAAGAGGTGGTTGGGGTCGTGGAATTCCTGCTCCAGCTCCGCCAAGTGCTAATGAATTATTTGCTAAAAACGATCCAATCAATTCTCCAACTTCTATAAAAACAAGTTGAATTTATTATTGTTACTAAAAAATTTTAAAGCGAAAAAGCTTACTATTATTAAATTCATTTCCATGTACCGAAGGCGGTGGGCTTCCATCTCCGCTTCCATTTTCTTCAACAACATTTACAGTTTTATCAGATTTAGCTTGAGCTTCTTTAATTTTTTGACTTGGAGGAACTTCAATTCCATCTGATTTATATCCAGAAGGTCGAATTGCAAATTTCCAGCTTCCAAGTCCATTTCCTGCTCCCTCTCTGATTGGAATTGTTGTTCGTTCATTTGTCAACTCTTCATCTTTTACAATCTTTTGAACTCCAACTGCTGCAGGAGTCCAAAATCTTTGTTCTGCTTCTGATGGTGGTGGTAGAGTTGGAGATGGAAACGTTGGAGGATTTGGGGGTGGTCGTCCTGCAGGATTTTTATCTCCGCTTTCGTAGTCCACTAATTCAACAAGTTCATCGGGTGATATTCCAGGCATTGTTGGAGGTGTTAAAATACCTTTATTCTTCTTTACTCCTGTTTCAGAATGTTTTCCAGCTTTTATAAATCCATCAACAGCTCCATTTGATCCAATTTGAATTGATTTTTCTTCAATCACTGAATCAATACCCTTTTCTTCAATGAATGAACTAATGGAAGGTGCTGTTACAAGTTCAGGAAGCAAAGTTGGGAAACCCGTTTGATCGATACCTGTTTGACCGGTGAATGATGGTGCAACTGAAGGAGGAGATGGTCCAGCAACACCAATTGAACCAAATGGTGATGGAGCTGGCGCAGGAGGAGGTGGTGATGGAAGTGAAGATGGAGGCGGTTGTGGAGGTGGTAAAAGGCCTGGAATTCCAAGTCCAGCAAAAATATTCCCAGGTTGCGGGGGAGGTGGCATTCCAGGAATGCCAGGGAACCCACCAAATCCTCCAAATAATGAAGGTTGAGGAGGTGGAGGTTGTGGTTGTGAGCCACCAAAGCCTCCAAACAATGACTGTGGTTGTGGTTGAGGGGGTGGCTGAGGTGGTGGTTGTGGAGCTCCAAAATTACTGCCCGTTCCTGATGGTGGTGGACCATCTAAAAATCAATACAGAATTATTAAACGTCAAAAATTTGTAATTTTTCAAAAATGGATATTTAAAATTTTTTAAAGACAAAAAAGCTAACCAGGTCGTGGAAAAGTTGAGCATGGTGAATTCATACAAATATGTGGACATGCTGCTCGTATCCTTGAAGCACAACAATGCCCACGATGAATTCGTCGACAATCAAATACTGGCCTCCGAAACCAATTAAACTGCCCTTCTACTGTTATTGGCAAAAATAATACCACAAATATTATTAACAGCCTCATTAAATAAATCTACAAAAAGTAATATTGAAGGTTTAAAAAGTAAATGATCAAAAAGGACACGTTCGCTTTGCTTCAATTTGTCCAACTTTTAAGCATAACCAAAATTTTGCTTACGTCACAAAAAAAATCCAATCAAGTGAAACTTTTAAGTCAGAGAAAGTTTTTATAAATAAAGATTTTGATTTCTTGGAGATACCCTAAGGGGATAAAAATATATTTTCTTAAAAACAATTTTCAAGGCCAGCTAATGACATAACTTCTACTTTTTTGATGTCTATGAATCATCATCGGATTCCAAAAAAGTCAATGAAAAAAGCAATAAAAATGATGAATTGGAAATCCTTTTTTGCAACCACAAAAAAGTATGTAGCAAAAGAGAAAAATGTGTAAATCAATGTAAATCTAGAAATGGAAAATATAAAATATCGGTTACTGGATTTTAAAAAGTGAATATAAAAAATCAACAAAAAAGTGACGAAAGGCAAACATTAAAACAGAGTTCTTAGTAATAATGGAATTGATGAACAAGAAAAAATTTTCATGAAAATTTTTGAAATCTGACTTTAGGAATATAAGCTTAGATTTTAAGAGTTTCTGGACCCTAAAAATTACGGTAAACTTTCGTTTTTGGAATAACTACCGTATACTATATAAAACAATTTTTATGCAGATTAAATTGCCATCTGATGGTTACCTTCATAAATCAACTTTAAAATACATGACCTTTCTTATCCAAAACTTTTAAAGTTAAACTCAATTCTGTGGAACTAAAAAAAAACTTTCCGGTTGCAAGACGACTTTTGAAAAAAAAAACCGCACTAAAAATAAGAAACTGATTCAGTAACAAGAAAAAAATCCGGCAGGATTTTTAGCTGGTTTTTTCCTTTAAGATTCTTTTTCTTCTTCTTTTTCTGTCGTCTGACGAAGAGACGAAAATCAGTTCATTGAGCAAATCTGTGAAGATGCGATAAACTAGTTTTTTTCATGTTCAACAAAAGAACAAAAAAGTATGTATAACGGGAGGATAAAAAAAAGATATATTGTTGGACACACGTTTAAAGTGACCAATTATGAAATCTGCTCCCCTTCCAATGAAATCTGCTATTTGAGAAAAACAATTGCTAATTAAAACAAGGGAGTGTTTTTGGAAAATAATGAAAAACAAAAAATTTGAAATATGAAAAGTTCGACATTGCTTGGCAAAATGTTTCACAACAAAAATGTGTTTTATTTTTTTGGCTGTTTTTTTGTTTGTTGACTCAAAAAAAGAACGTATGCTTTTTTGATGAGTAACTTTATCAAATTTTTATTTAATCGATTTAAAATGTCAGAATCAACATCAACCACATCACTTGAAGAAACTATGGATTTATCAGAAGTTAATCCAGAAATTCTAGAAGAAATTTTTCTTCGATTTCCAAAAAAGGATTTAGTTAAATGTAGTCAAGTATGTTTTAATTTATAAATATTTTGAAAACTTTTTTAATATTTATACAGGTTTGTCATTTATGGAAAAATATTATAAATACCAGATCATTTTGGGTTGCAAAAGAAGATTATGAAGGTGAAACGTATCTTCGAAGTTTAATTGATACTCGAAAACCAATATTGGGAAATGATTTTGCACTTTTATCTATTA
Organism: Panagrolaimus davidi; assembly: GCA_901779475.1. Classification (NCBI taxonomy): domain Eukaryota; kingdom Metazoa; phylum Nematoda; class Chromadorea; order Rhabditida; family Panagrolaimidae; genus Panagrolaimus; species Panagrolaimus davidi. Next base: position 6,673 of record CABFKP010004939.1, read on the forward strand.
AAAGACCATATGAAAGAGAATTACTTGTTCATGAAAATCCTGATGGTAAAACTCCTGTAACAAAAAATGCTGATCCACGATGGTATTTCAATGATGGTGGCAATGGGTACCGTATATTTTTCTGTATTTTACTTTAAATAAACATATCTTTTTTAGTTGGAGATATCAAGAGCCTCCTTCATTCATTCAAAGTCATTTTCATCGAGATTTTAAGCCAATCTTTGATGGCTGTCATGAAACAAGTTATGGAACATGTTCAAAATATTTTGATTTATCCATCAAAGATCTTGGTCTTACTGTAAGAGATTTTAATTATCGTGTTAAATATTCTAATAATTAATTTTAGCCAGAAGTTATGGATAATTTTCGACCACCAATTGTCTTTTCTGAATGGGTTACAAATCGTTCAGATTGTGGATGTTTGTATCGTTCAAGCATTCAATTATTTAATGAAAATCGTCATAGAATTGCTTGGGAACGACAGGAATTATCATTTGATCAATGGCAATGTAAGTTTTGAACACTTTTAAACGGAATTTTTCAAAGTAGAAAATTTAGATCAATTATGGCAAAAAGTTGAAGTTGTAATGCAATCATATCCACCTGGAGCTCGCTCAATAAGAATTTTAAGTTCTGGTCGGGATTTACAATTCTGGAATGGGCACTATGGTCCTAAAATGGCAGGCTGTCAACTAATGATTAAAATGGAAGAAACTCCCCCACCGACTCAACCATTTGAACTTGGAGGTTTACAAGATGCCCCAATGGAATAATAATTTCACTTTTAATGTACATATTTACTTAATTTTGTGTTAATAATTTTTATTGAAATAAAAACGATAATTTTTTTAAAACATGATTCAAAACACTTCACAATTGTAATAAAATTTTTATATATACCATAAACATGAAAGAAAGAAAAATTCAACAACAATGTAGCAAAACTAAAAAAAGAACAAAAAACTTAAAGACAACAAACACATTAAGCATCATCAGTATTCCAGCCTTTCAAAGCTTTAGAAGGAATTTGAAAGGTATCCTAAAATTATAAACGAATCATAAAAGAGTAAATAAAAGAAAATAGACATACCAAAGGAGCAAAATTATAACACAAAAGTTGACAAATCCTTTTCTTTTCAGGTGTGCTGTAAAAGTTTTCTGGTTAAAATAAAATTAAGATAAAATAAACCTTACCTTCGGAGTACTTCCATCTCCAAAGAATGAGAACGCTTGCTTGATCGCTTTGTTTCTTCAACAATTGAACCTTTAGGGTTACGTTCTTCAGCAATATCACTTATATCTTCTCTTTCTGGAACATTATCAGAAGAATGATTTGGATTACGATGACGAGGTGTTTCTGGTATATCTGATGGTGACGGAGATGGTTCAACTATTTCAAGATAACTAGTAATATTATGATCATCGGGTTTTTTACTACCGCGACCAGAAGTTGGAGGACTATCACTGCTATCGCTGACCTATAATTTTAAAAGATTATATATTGAACAGAGTAAAACAAAACAAACATCATCAACGTCAAGATTACGTTCAACATCTTTTCGAATATCATCAGCAGGTACATCAAAGTATTTGGAACGGATTTCAACTGTCATTCTGAAATATAAACATTGGTAAGAAAAATCTAACACATGCACATCTTACGCCATATTTTGTGTATCACATGGAAAACGAGCCAATGGAAGAGATTGAACGTTATCAAGATCATAATCATTATGATAAACAAAATTCTTTGGAAGTTCTTTAGGTTCTAAAATATTAAAACAATAAGAATATAAAAAGAAAAATTTTACAAACGAACTCTTATTGTATTGAACCATAACAAATGCTTTGATACCAGATGGAAGAGCAGCTAAAAACACAGAAATGATTCTAACACGTTTAAGTACTTCGATCAAATCATCAGCAAAATCCCATTTTGAGGTAACTCGAACATTGGTAGCATTTGGGCTAAAAAAAAGAGCATGTACATATGTGAGATATAACACGATATACAAAGAGCACAACTCGTAAAAGATGCTTATTTTGATTTATTAGTCCAGTGATAAACAAAAAAAGAGACTTACAGTTTAACATTCATTGCAGCTTCCCCGTAATCGAAATCAAATTGTAGCGATTCAACGACTTTTTCAGGATTATTTTCAAGACAGAGACCAAAGGTAAATTGTTTGATCTAAAACGGTAAATATATAAGAGATTAAGCAAACATATATAAATAAAACATTACCTTTTTATCTTCAAGATCATTTTCAATAGCTTGAATAGCTTCTCGATGCATTCTAGCTTTTGGATGATCTTTATCAAATACCATGTGATTCTTTACTAAAATGTTTAAGATAAAATAGATATTAAGAAAGTGATATACCATCCCAACGATCAGCTTTCAAACAGTTTTTTTATCAGCCGGCGTCGGCTCTCTGTTTAGACGAAATAAGCGCCGAGGCCGACCAGTAAAAAAAGTTTTCAAAAGGCGATCATTAAGACGGTACATATATATAAGCCATACCATTGTTAATCATTACAGGTTTGAATGCATTATATGGAAGTATTTTTCGATGAAATGCATAAGTTGAACATATCAAGGAAGCTGATCGAAGAAGATAATCAACTTCTCTACCAAGAAGTTTATCCTCTTTTGGATACAAATGATCCAAACATTCCTTTTGCTAAAAACGAGCATATTATTATATTACTTTAATTCAATAAAAATATAGTACCTTTTGTGGCATGAATGAAAATTGAAAAATAATCAAATGAAAGAACAAAATCAGCAAGTTGAACAAAGACAAAAAGAAGTTTCACACACTTTTTTATGAGAAAAAAAATGTGTCGAAGAAAGGTAAAAAGTCGGCACTTCTTTGGCTACCGTTGCGCAAGGACTTTCGTGGCAAGAGTTTGAAATCTGTTGAAAAAAATGAATGAAACTCTTTTTTTGTTAGCTTTTTTTGCTTCGGAATCTTTAGAATTTTTGGATATTTTTTCCTTCAGTTTTTATCTATATTTTAAATTATTTGAACCATATAAAAGATTTTTGTAAGAAGGGTTCAGTTTGTAAAAAAAACATTTTTGGTCAAATTTTTCCAAATTTTGACATAGAATTTTTTTTTAAATTTTTTTACCGCTGCACATTGCAGTTTTTTTGAATCAATTATTTATTTAAAAAAACTTTCTACATGAAATAAAAATGTATCACCAGAATTTGAACTCGATTCCAATTTGTTCATTCATTGTTTTTGAGCATCCATTTTACAAAAAAATCAAATTCAGTTTAATATTTCGAAATTAATAATTACCCTTAAACATGTGCCAACATCGAAAAACAAGGTACTTTTGAAGAAATACAAAAAACAACCAAGGAATATACGGAATCTGAAGATTTTTTTTAATCCCTTATAAAATTTTTAAATGAAAATAACTTTTTTTAATATGTAATCCACGTTTACTACTAAAAGTATACTCTGTTTAACTTTTTAGATATTGCTTGGTACAATTGGATTAACGAGCAATTATTTCCTGTATGGCAGCATGTTTTTATTTATCGGCATTTTTTTAATTAATGTGTTTCAATGGCTTAAAAATCTTATAAAGTTATAAAAGCGATTTCAAACTTTGAATTTAATGAAAAATTATGAAATACATTTCCAAATATTTTTTATATCGTAACTCTGTTTAAATAAGCTTGAAAAATCTCTTTTCATTTATTATAAAAAACATCAAAATCACAAATCAACAAAAATATACGCAGATTTCAAAAATTTTCAACAGAAACATGTTTCATTTTCTTGAATTATCGAGTCTGAAACAATCAAAATTATTATTTTTACAAAAAAGATGAAAAACTCACTTCCCACGAATCATCTCTTCGTTGCGTTGATTGATAACTTTTGTAACAGTTTTTTCAACTTTTCCCTGAAAATTTTTAAATAATTTTAAAAGAATTATTTTTTTCAAAAAACTGACTTCTTCAACGGCAGCTTTCTTTTTCGGTGCAAAAACTAATTGATGACCTTTCTTTGGAGCACCTTTAACCTTCTTGGAGGAATTTTTTTTTGTTTTCTTTTGAATTCCTGCAGGTGCTTTAGTTTTGCTTTTTTGACTAAGTTTATGTTGAGGCATCTTTTGATAG
>CABFKP010004958.1:0-10818 GCA_901779475.1 Panagrolaimus davidi
TAAAAATTATACCCAAAAATGTAATAAATGAATAATAATTTTTAAATCCATTTGAAGAATTTCCATTTTCTTCTGCAAATTTCATTGCTTCTTTACAATTTTCAGATACACATTCAGTTTTCCATACATTTTCTTGATTTTGAGATTCAGTTTTTGGAGGCAAAGTAATCGATGTTGAAGATTTAGTTGTTGATGATGAAATAATTATTGTCGTTTCTTGAGATAAATTAGAGATTGTTGGTTTTAAGTTTAAATCTTGAACAAGCACAATATTTTTCCATTCAAGATTACCAATACTGTCATGTTTTGTTTCCTGTGCTTGAGCCTAAATATATTATCGTTAATTTGATATTGTATGTCTAAAATAATATTTGATATATACACAGTATATTATTTTTGGCAGAATTAAAATCGCAATGTAAATAAAAATAATGAACTTACACATCCTGTAAAATTGCTGAGACAAGTTGGTGACGATTCATTGCAAAATTCGTACAACCACATGAAATTATTTTCATCAGCTTCACAATTCCATCCCAATGGTTTACTTTTTATTGTTTTATTTAAATTACACATATCACTAAATGTTTGATCATAACATGAAGAACCATATACAAGCATTTTTGTTTCATAATTATAACAAAGATACAATACACATCCAAATTTACAAATATTGCTTTCTTTCTCTGCATTCCAGTAACCTGTTTCAAGATCCCATTTTTCATGAATTGATGGATCATGTGAAATATTAAAAACATTACATTTATATTCATTTGATTGTTCAATTGCCGTTGAACAGAATGGAAGAATAAAGAAAAATATTAGAAATAACCAATTCTGTTTCATTTTTTGAACTTTTGATTTGTTGCAATAAAAAATTGTTGATGTTTGAAAAGTGATCAACACAATTTTTTATGCAAATTTTTTACATTTTCATTTTTTGTTTTTATGATCAATAATGTTGCAGTATCCCAAAGTCTAATATATAACTGTTTAATAAAACTTTATTATCAAAAAAATTTAATAAAAATTATACCCAAAAATGTAATAAATGAGTAATAGTTTTTTAATCCATTTGATCGATTTCCACTTTCTTCTGCAAATTCCATTGCTTCTTTAATTAAGGTTCAAAAACATGTGTTTCTTATGAATGTCCAAATTCTATTGAAGAAGTTAAAAATACTATTGCATTTGAATGTCCAGAAGAATTCATTCGTGATTGTTCAACTAATACAGAAGAAATCAATTTTATTAATAGCAAAAATTTCAATGATTTGGAATATAAAAAGGGTATTTTTTGGTATGTGTCTGGTTGTGGTGATGTTGTAAATGGTGGTTTTTCGTGTATGCAGAATAAGGTTTGTCTCAACGTTTTTATCTTTATTATTTACAAAAAACTTTTTTTCAGGTTAAACAACTTTACACCAAAGTTAAAAATATGAAATCTTATTATCTTGAAGCAGGAAAAGAATGCTGCCATGATCCATCTGCACCAGCTAATGATGATGTTGCACCACCATCTGATAAGAATGCTCCAGCTGAAGAACCACCTGATAATGGTAATTCTGCTTCTAATCCTAATGCTCCTGCTGTCGCTGCTGAAACAACTACAAGTAATTCAAATAATCAAAATGTTACTTCAAATTTGTTGGAATTATTGGAATTGGATGGATGCTTTTTGTTGCTGCTTGGATTTATTAAAAATAAACAATGAAATGTTTTTATGTTTAATAGAAAATAATATGTAATTTAATATGTTTGTCATTAATTTATTTAATAAAAAACATGTATTAATTTTATCAAATCTTTGAAGGACTTTTTCCAACTTTATCTCTGAAACTTTGTTCAGAAACTTAATCCAAAATGTTTTGAATTTAAGGGAAATACATTTTGCAATTACCGTAACCTAAAGTTGTTATTCAAAGGGATGAAGCAAAGAAGAAAATGAACAACAACTTTTTCAAAGTAAGAAAATAAAAAACAATACATGCTACTTTGCTTTAGGTTCATTGATTTTCATTTGATTATCAAAGTTCATTAACAGCTTCCTTTTCTTTCTGTTCACAACTCAATGGGATGAATGTATGTAGGTTTTTTATTGTAAAAAAACAAAAAAAATTTTTTTCTTCAACAATCACTGTTATCATCAAAAAAGTATTCATGTGAAAGATAAGATAAATTTTTTACCTATAAAACTCCAATGAGTTTAATGATCATTTTTTATGTTTTTAAAAATGTTTCCAATGTGTTTTTGCTTATTTTTTCAGTTGAATTTCGTTGAATGAGTTTTTTTAAAAAACGGGATGAGTTTTTTATGAATGAGTCATTTCCATCGATGACAGCATTGTTTTTGTGCGTAAATCATTGAATTATTCAAACAACTTTATTTTTTGGATTAAAATGTTTCCCTTAAAAAGGAACAAAAAAAACAAATGTTTTTGCAAAAATTATAACGTTTTGCTAATTTTTTTTATTTTTATTTAACCAGCTTTTTTTAAATACAAATATTTGGAAATTTACACCCCCAAAATTTTTTGGTATAAAAATCAATGAAATACTGAAAATAAAATTGTTGAATAAAATTAAATTTTTAAACAAACAAATTATTTTTAACTTTGTTACTTTGATTTTATTTATTTTAAACTTAAAGATTTTTTTTCAGCAGAGTGCAATGAAACTTACACTGCTGCTTTTGAGCTGTTTATTTGCAGTTTTATTCGGTAATTAAAAATTTTAACTTTTTGTATTTATTCTATAAAAATAGATTTTTAGCTTGTAACCTTCAATCCAATAAAGACATTGATGGAATTAAAAATTTTAACTTTTTGTATTTATTCTATAAAAATAGATTTTTAGCTTGTAATCTTCAATCCAATAAAGACATTGATGGACATGATTTATTAAATCGGCCTGGACAAATAAATGATTGTTGTGGAATTTGTCAATCAATTTCCGGATGTAAAGCTTTTTCATGGACATCATATAATGGTGGAACATGTTGGCTTAAATCTGCAACTGGCCCAATTAAAGATGGTGGAGATGTTACACTTGGTACTTTAGGAGGAGGTGGTGGAGGTTTGAGTTCTATATTAAAAAAACATTTTTAAGGATATTCTTCTTAGGCGGTTATTCCCTTCGAAAAACTTATGAAGGAAATAACTTTTTTGATGGATTCTATTTTTGGAATTATAATGATCCAACACATGGCTGTGTTCGATATGTTGATAAAGGAACTGCACAAAGTATGGGATTAATTGGAGTTGAAAATGGAAAAGTTTGTTTTCTTATCAGTTTTTTTTTCTGTGTTTTAATGTTTATTTTTTTAAGGTCAAAATTTCATCTGATTCAAGTAATACCTATAATGGAAATGATGGTCGACCATCTGTTCGAATTCATTCAAATGATAAATACAATGAAGGATTATTCATCTTTGATTTAGGTATGGTTTGGTTACAAGTTTTGACTAAAAAATTAGAGAAAACAAAAATTTATATCGAAAGGAGGGCCACCGATCTTTGGCGCTCACTGCCTGAGCCCGAAAAAAATCGACCATTTTGTTCTTATTGGTATATATTTTTTCGTTAAAGTTATTCAAAAACGGACATTATAGTTAAAATCAGCATGATCTGGGAGTTTTTTAAATATAAAATTTTCTGAATATGCAAACTTTTTTTAGAGAGATAGTAACAAAAAAATTTTTTTCGGTTTTTTTTTGTTACTATCAGTGAAAAACAGCTCCAAAAAAAGCAATAGTAACTTAAAAAATGTAATTCAAAATTAAAATGTTACTATCAAATCAAATTTTTCCAAAGGGTTTAAATCCCAAAATTTTGTAATTTTTTGGATAGTTTTATGATAATAAAAAGAAAAAAATGTTTTATTTATTATTTATTGGCACAAATCCCAAAGCATGCTGAGTTTTAACTGTGAAGTTGTTTTTCTTAAACATATAAAAAATATGCCAGTAAAAGCAAAAAAGTCAATTGTATCTGGACACTGTATAACACTTCGAGAATTTGCATTTAGTAAAATAAAAAAGATAAATTAAATTTTAGATCATATGCCAATAGGTCCTGGAACATGGCCAGCATATTGGTTTTGTGGGGATAATTGGCCAAATAATGGTGAAATTGATGTTTTGGAAGGTGTCGATGGAAATACTGCAAATAATCAAGCATTACATACAAATGAAAATTGTTATATGCCATTGGATGCATCAATCTTTAATGGGCATTGGGCAAAAGGTCCCGGCGGAAAAATTGCCAATGATTGCTATGTAAATGCAGCTGGTATAAAATATTACTGCTGCTAAATTTCGGATTAAACGAAAGTTTCTGTTTTAGGACAATCAACAAATCAAGGATGTTCCATTACATCTGAAGATGGATATTTTGGTGTTCCATTTAATAATGCGGGAGGTGGAGTTTTTGCATTTGAATGGAATCGAGATAATTCATTAAAAATTTGGATTTTTAAAAGAAATGAACTTCCTGCTGATATCAATTCTGTAAATTTAGTTCAAATTTTTATCTCCCTAAAATTGATTTCAAAATTTTAGGGAAATCCAAATCCATTAAATTGGGGTAAACCTGAAGCATATTTTACAATTGGAAGCACTTGTAATGCAAATCATTTTAATAATCACGAAATAATTATTAATCTTACATTTTGTGGAGATTGGGCTGGAAATGTTTATCCCGGTGGAATGGGAGCATGTGAAAATAAAGTTCGAAGTGATCCAGGAGCTTTTAAAGATGCATATTGGCTTATCAATCATTTGAAATATTATTCAAAATAAAATGTATCATATTTTATTAATTTAATAAAAATTTATTTTGTTATTTTTAATGGAAAGCATAAAGTTAAAACTAAAATATATACAATCGAACCTCGATTTTACACAAACCTCTATTTTACGCGATTTTTGATCGGTCCCTTGGATCGCGTAAAATCGAGATTCGACTGTAATCTCATTTTATTTATATTAGAAATCACCTTAGTTTTTTTAATTAAATTAACAAAATAACATGGTACAAAAAAAATAAAACTTTATTTTATTAAACTTTTTATAAAAAATAAAAAACAAAAACTGTTACAAACGTTTTGAGAAATTTTTATTTTGTTAATTATTGTTTAAAAAAGCTTTTAACAAAAAATTAAAAAGAAAAGAAAAAAATCAAGTCAAAAGCGAACAGCTTCATTTTTTCGAGATGTCGAAATTTTGTCCCCAAGAAAATCCTTTTAATTTGTAAGAAAAAATTAAAAAACTTTTTCATTTTTTGAGTTTTTGTATACCGCTACCTTTTTCGTGCCCAAATAAAACTAATCCAGTTTTGATTGATAGCACAAAAATTCAATTTTATGATAGAATTATTAAACAAACAATAAGAAAATGCTGGTGATTTTTCCCTGTAAGATTTTCAATGAATTAAAAAAATATAAAAGCACATAATTTTAGTATTGTTGGTATGAACCAGCTGATGTAATTGCAATGGATGAAATTTTTATTGCATCATATTGGTGTATGAGCAGTACTAAATTACATACAACTCAATATGGAAAAGCACCCCCAAATAAACTTGATCAAATTATGCGACATCAAATTTTAAATGCTATTGAAGAAAATACTGAACTTTTAAAAATTTTCTTGCCAATCTCATTTCCAATCAAAGAAAAAATGAAAAGTGAACCTGCGTGTGATATATCTAAACCTGGAAATGCTGAAAAAAATAAAAATTATTAATTATAATTTTTTAAACAAGTTTTAACAGATCATCATTTATAAAATTTGGTACATAATAATATTATTTTTAATATTTCAAATGATTAATAAGCATATCTTTTTTGGGCATTTTTGAATTTTTGAATAACAATGAAAAATGCTTCCAAGTGTAATTGGCCATTTTCTATCTGGATCATAACAAACACAAATTTTAATATTTTCAAAAATATCCACCTGTTCGAAGAAACTAGGGCACTCCGGTTTGCCCTTGAATGGATTATTATTGTTGTTTTGAAACACTCCACCGAAATATGCAATTGGTTTATCTCCTTTATTTAATAATGTTTGATATAGGAATGTGCACCGTTTTTTCAAAGTTGTGCAGTAAACATAATTTTGGTACCAAAAAATGCAGAATCTTGATATTAATACGAATTGATAAAAAAAATNTTAATACGAATTGATAAAAAATATTATTAGGTTAAATGCTGATAAAAATGATAATTGATAAAGAAAACTCGAAATTACTGTAATTTTTTCGTCCAAATTTTTTTCTCATCGAATCTCATCTTAGTTATTATGCCTATCAGTTGCAGAATTTTTTTCTGGTTTTAATAGTATAAAACAAAATCAATGGAAATCAGTGTCAAGAAAGTTATAGTGAAAAAACAAAAAAACACATTTTGCTTGTGAACGTATCTAGTTTGATATTGACCAAATATAATGTTGTCAAGCACTTCATCATTTTCCGCAAAACTATTATGGTTATTCGTTTGCCAACTGATGTAACCAATATCCAAAATCGGTAAAAGTGTTTTTGGATATTGGTTTAAAACGTTTTCTATTACATTTTTTTTTTAAGATTTCAATTGGTATAATTCTGGAATAGTGAAAAATGCATTGGAATGAACGTGTATTTTTCCACTATTCTAGAATTGTTCCTTTCAATTTTACAATTAAATATTCAAAAATATAAAGTAAAGAAAAATCAATAAAAAAAATGAAACAAAACAACACGTTTTGGCTTTAAACTACAACCAAATACGAAACAACAAAAACAAAAAAGCTGACGCATTGCAAAAAAATATTGATGATTTTTTTCTTTTTGTTTGGTATGTTTCTGAAAATTTTAGTTTCAATGAAAACAAACAAGAGATTGTCAAGCACTTCATCATTTTCCGCAATACTATTATGGTTTTTCGTTTGCTAACTGATATAACCAATATCCAAAATATAAAAAAAGGATTACAGTATCTTTAGATTAAAATTTATAAAAAGACGACAATATAACACTTGCAATGTTTTTGGATAATCTTTTGACATATCATATTGCCGTTTTGTAATACTTAATGTTTCACTTCGACACCGCTCATTTTTGCAATAATGGTCATAACCCGCATTAAAAAATCTTCAATCCACCATTAAAAACGTTTTCTAATACGTTTTTTTAAGGTTTTAATTTTGCAATAAAATATTCAAAAATATAATGTAAAGAAAAATCAATGAAAAAATTGAAACAAAACAACACGTTTTGGCTTTAAACTACAACCAAATACGAAACTGCAAAAACAAAAAAGCTGACGCATTGCAAAAAAATATTGATGATTTTTTTTTTTTGTTTGGTTTCTTTCTAAATATTTTAGTTTCAATAAACAAATATAGCGAAAGTCAAAAAAAATTTGGTGATTGAAATTAAAATAGGAACACTCTTAAGTGTCAGAGCAAGAATATATTGGTTGTAACTACATCGAAAAGTCTTTAATGCAATTTTTAAGTGTTTTGCAGGTGTAGGATGCAACTTAAACTTGTTAGGTTACATCCTACAGCATGCTAGTCACTTGTGTTTCTTTTTAAGTAAACAATGGAGGACATTGCATTTATGTAATATCCGAGCACTATTACAAATAAACAATATTTATTAACACAATAAATAATACAAGAGAGCGCGGCTTAACCGACGTTCTCTGACGAGGCAAAAACAACACAAATGAGCAATCTCAAACGACAGCGCTATTGCAAAGAGGCGGAGTCTTCGAGAAAGGGAAAGAACGAAGAGAGAGACCAATCGTGGTGAGAGATCTCATAAACAAAGGAAACAATACAGAGGAAATAGATCTGACCATAGGCTATCAGATATAATACATAAATGACCGGCATTGCAGGATACTGCATTCCTCCCCACTTAGCTTTAAATTTAAAAGTATTTAAAGAATTATATAACATAGAAGAACTGTGTTGAGAAGAGAAGGAAGGTATAATGATTGAAGGAGTGTGGGGCACGGAACTTGACCAGGGCTTACACGGTAATCAAGAACGGGACCACCTTTAAACACTCAACCTTGCCGTTAACTTCAGTTCAAGTTATACAAAACAGAAATAAAGAGCTAATGGAAGAGAAAGAGGCAATAAATAGCAACCGACGTCAATACAATAGAAAAGAGAAAAGAGAGACAGAGGCAGAAAAAGGAAAAAAACAATAAACAAATAAATTTTTTTGATGCAGTACGAGCTTCAATACGTGCAGGAGCCATTGTAGGTGAACCAATAACTTGATAATCACGTCGTGATATAACAGTAACATCAGAGCCAGAATCGAAATCAAAGTAAAGAGTTTTATCAGCGATCATTACAGGAACAATAAACCGACGTCGAGCAGCAGCTTGAGTCCTTAAAGAGTAAATTTTAACCGAACTTACCTTTGTTCCATTTCGAGATTCATCTTTCTTTCCAGATCCAGATCCATTTGAATAACTTGGAGGTTCACTGATCTTTACAGAGTTAACATGTACGAATTGAACCTTCTTTCTGGACCGACGTTCACCTGAAGAATTTTGTGCAGCAGCATCATTCTTCCTTCCCCCAGTAGGACAGACTTTAGAGATATGTCCAAGACCTTCACAAGTATGACACCTTGAATTCTTGTAAGGACAATCCTTCTTCCAATGGGCGCCATCACAACCAGGACAGCGAGAGCGAGGAGCATCAGGAGCATCTCCTGGAGTATTGCTTGACCATCGATCGACATCTGATGAACCACCAGCAGGTTTATTCTGTTGACCGGCTTTCTTCACAAAATTGACACAATTAGTTTCGGGTAATTTCTGATCACGTTCCGTCATAAGAGCATTATCCAATAGAGTACCAAGATTAGCAAGAGTTTCTGTTGGAGTCTTGATTAAAGCATTGAGTACTAAAGATCGAAGAGGTTCAAGAACCGGCGTCTTCATTCCCATAAGCAGCAGCAATGTGCTTACTTCATTTGCAGAAAAGTTGGCGCAATCCATAAGAGCGACAGTCTGTCGGATTCGAGCAACATATTCTTGCAGAGATTCATGAGCAGGTCCTAACCATTCAATCTGAAAAGCTTTATATCGATCAGCAAAAAGTGAACGTTTTGTATCGAAAAGACTAATAAAAACTTCTTTAAACTTAGCCCAATCAGCATAGGTTGTAACATCTGCTGGAAGAAGAGCACGAGAGATTCGTTTGAACGTTTCAGAGTCGAAAGTAGAAGATACAAGAGCAATTTTATGTTCAGCTGTGAGATTTGGCGACAATTTGAACTTCATTTCCACTTGTTGAAGCCACGTTGTAGCACCTGTTGGATCTGTTGGATCAGAAACAAATGCAGGTAGATGTGGAAATGTAACCGTCGTTTGCGTAGCATCTCCAGAACCATTAACCATGTTGTAGTCTTTGAAGAGATTGAGAAATTGTTGAATTTCTTCCACTTTGAGAGCAATAACAGCCGAGAAGAGCACGAACAGCAGAGAGTCTCGAATCCAATACCAATAGATTCACTCTCGTCACCAGTTTGTAATATCCGAGCACTATTACAAATAAACAATATTTATTAACACAATAAATAATACAAGAGAGCGCGGCTTAACCGACGTTCTCTGACGAGGCAAAAACAACACAAATGAGCAATCTCAAACGACAGCGCTATTGCAAAGAGGCGGAGTCTTCGAGAAAGGGAAAGAACGAAGAGAGAGACCAATCGTGGTGAGAGATCTCATAAACAAAGGAAACAATACAGAGGAAATAGATCTGACCATAGGCTATCAGATATAATACATAAATGACCGGCATTGCAGGATACTGCAATTTATTAATTGCAATCTCAAGTAAAACCATTTTTAACGCTTTCAGACTTCCAATAAAACTTTCAGAGAAAATCAAAAATAAACTATAGTTATAATACAAATGTATTTTTTATTAAATAAATTTACAAAAAAAAATGAAAAATTATTATTATTTATATAAATCAGATAAATACATTTAATTATTTGCTTCTAATAAAATCAAGCAGCAGAAAGTACCCATCCAATTGCAAAAATTCCAATCATCTTTAAAGCATCATGTTGATTATTTGTAGAGCTTGTATTATCATCACTTTTACGACATGGCTTTCCTGTTTCAGTGCAAATAAAAGCATTATAAGGTTTACTGAGGTGTTTTGATTCGAATGTGTTATACTAAAAAAATGGCAGTGAAAAATAATAACAAAAATCAAGGACGTCAGTAGGAACTTTTTTCGGGGGTGGGCATTTCGATTTCGGAGGGGGCTAGCCTTTAATCCATTTTGGAAGGGGCATGAGTTAAAATGGATTAAACCAGCTTTTTTTAAAAACAAATATTTGGAAATTTACACCCCCGAAAATTTTTTGGTATAAAAATCAATGAAAAACTGAAAATAAAATTGTTGAATAAAATTAATTTTTTAAACAAACAAATTATTTTTAACTTTTTAACTTTGATTTTGTTTATTTCAAATTTAAAGATTTTTTTTTCAGTAGAGTGCAATGAAACTTACACTGCTGCTTTTGAGCTGTTTATTTGCAGTTTCATTCGGTAATTAAAAATTCAAAGTTTTTTTATTTAATCTATAAAAATAGATTTTTAGCTTGTAACCTTCAATCCAATAAAGACATTGATGGAAATGATTTATCAAATCGACCTGGACAAGTAAATGATTGTTGTGGAATTTGTCAATCAACTTCCGGGTGTAAAGCTTTTTCATGGACATCATATAATGGTGGAACATGTTGGCTTAAATCTGCAACTGGCCCAATTAAAGATGGTGGAGATGTTAC
>CABFKP010004968.1:0-10817 GCA_901779475.1 Panagrolaimus davidi
TCATATATTCGAGTTATTTCATCCTTAAATGGTTGCATATGTTCATTAATTTTTGCACAAACAATTGAAAGAATGAAAAAGCAAGTATCAAATTCTGTTCGATTGGTTGGAGTTGTTTCATCTTCACCAAAAACTAAAACTGTACCTTAAATTTTATTTTTTTTCTTTTTGGTAATTATTAATATTATTTTATTGCAGCAGTTTTGTGCAACCGTTATGTAAAATGTCAATACTATTAAATCACACATACAGTATCCAATCCAATCAAATCTACACCAGTTTAAATAATTTTGAATCTCTTAAAATTACAAATGCCAACAATGTAAATTAATCAATTTAAAAAAATAAATATGTTTGTAATTTTAATTTAATAATGATAAAATAAATAAAATAAATCATAACGATAATGGCAAATATTTGTTTAAAACGTAGTTTAAAATTTATCTTTTAGAATTTTTTTAAATTCAAAACATGTGAAACATTTCGTGTTTTTCTTTCTTTACAGCAGGGAACTTGTAATAATTTTTTTTTTCGAAAATTGTTTTTAAATATGTTTATATTTTTGTGCTTTTTAAAGTTAACATCCATTCGAATATTTGTTTATGCTGCCTTTTCTGCGCATATATTTTAAACGCTTTTGTCAAAGAAAGTATGATTTTCTTTATGCTTTTTTTTTATTTTGGGTCTAAGAGTCCCTTCGACTTCTTTTGAAATAATGCTTGTTTCCTTTTACGTTGAAATAAAAAACGATTTTCATTGAAAAAAGGTGTAACATCATAAAAAAAGACATTCCATCGCTCTTTTTTTTATGATGTTACACCTTTTTTCAATAAAAATTGTTTTTTTCAACGTAAACGGAAACAAGCATTTTGGATGCACTGCTATTAGCTTTTATTTCATTTACGTTTTTAGCAACAAATTAGAGATACTTTTCTCCTTTTGTTTGTATATGTATCAGAAAAAATATCCTCTTGATCTGATTTTTGCCTCTTCTTGGCTAATAATAGGATATTCTCATAGATATGATGTTGGGAAGTAATTCTGACGACTTTTCAGTCGAATCCTACTAAATTTAGTAATGCTGCGACATCTTTATTTTCTAACCAAATACCCCAACATCATAACTTACATCGGTGTATTGTAGAATCAGATGCGGGAGACAAAAAGCTATTTTTTTGTTTCACTCCGATAAAACAATTATTTTTGAATAAGAATGTCAGGATGATGTTTTTTCTGATACGTATACCTGTTATACAGTATGATAAGGGTTTTGACACGAAAACTTAATTTTCGACAAAAGTCGATGAATAATTATGAATCCACTTTTGATCCTATGAGGTTGATAATTTCAAAAATTTTAAAATCAGAAGTACCCTGCTGGAGCTAATACAGTTTATTTCGGGCTACAAAAATACGTATTCAAACATCTCGGGCGGCAGATTCTGATGGGTTCAGATTCCACAAATTCAGAATCTTCATATTCTGAATTTTTTTAGCAAAAACTGAGTGCATCGTTCGATTTCCCGTGGTCGAAAACCAGGAAATCAGCCAAACTGAATCATTTCCCGCTTTTTTTATGACCAAAACCAGCCCCTTGAGGTTCCAGACCCTAAAAAGTTGGTAAACGCCTTCTAAGGTAAACAATTGAGACAACCCCGTAGACACCATTTTTGATTCTTTCGTAGACGCTCTAAATATTAATAAAATCAGCGCCGTACCCAGGGGGGGGGCATTGGGGGCACGTGCCCCCCCGAAATTCATGAATTCCCTTTGATGTTTTGCCGCTTCGTGTTGGCGGCGGCAAAAAATCAAAGGGGTGNATCAAAGGGGTGCCCCCCCCAAAATGGTGGTGCCCCCCCTGAAAAAAATTCCTGGGTACGGCACTGAATAAAATCGGTAGTATTAATCTGTAACTTGGCTATTATTATTTATTTGGTTTTTAACATGTTATTCGTGGTTAATTAAATATCACTGTTTCACAGAAAATAATTTTCTAGAATTTACCGACTTTCGAATTTTATCATCAATTGCGATAATTTATATAAAAGATATTTTATATATCACGAGTTGTAATCAATGTTTAGTTGATTTTTTCCATTACCAATACGAAGATTATTTGAAGCGTTGAATTGCAAATAAATTTTCAACAACAGTGAAGTAAGCATGAATCCTTCACATACTTATATGGTTCCTAATCCTACGAATCCTAATATTATGGATTGCTATTACAATGGAAAATTATTTCAGAAACCTATAATGACATTTGAAGATTTAGAAACGGTATGAATTTTTTTTTAAAAAAATTTTACCATTTGGCTAGAGACGTGCATAGTTTCTCAAAAGTTCTCCAAATACAATAAATTTAGTATCATTAGATGCGTAGTAAAAATATTGAGGTGGAGAGCGGGCGTAAAGAAGTGCCAAAAAATTTTTTTTTCTTTTATAACTGACAAAAACAGTGTTTTTGCGCCCCAGCAAACACCGCCACCGCCACCGGTGGCGGGTGGTGGTGGCGATGGTGGCGCTACCATTTGAGCTTATTAAAACTGTAAGGGAGATCAAGCTAATTTTTTCTGCAAATGGTTAGAAAATGTAAGTAATCGTGTTTAAACATGATCCTATTACTTTAAAGTTCTCACAAAAATCTGTTAAAATAGCATAAAACCATTATTACAGTAAACATAAAACTAATTTTTTTTAAATGGTAAAAAAAGGGTAAATTGTCGTTTTTATCAATTTTTAAGTAATAACCTATGATCCTATTACTAATAGGATCATGTTTATAGTACAAACTCAAAAAAATGAATTTTTTTAATAATATCAATAACGGATTAGTGATAAGTACTTTAAAAGCAATTTGCAATTTAGATGGATCAAACCAAGAAAAAATTCCGGACAAATTATGCCCGATGTCATTGTTTACCATTGAAACTTCTTAAGCAAAGATGTATGAATTATGGTGTTGCTTTTGATCCATCGCCTGTAAATGACAATTTTATGCTAACCCACGACATAAATTGTTGTAAGTTTGTAAGAAATAAAGAAACAAATACTTATTTTGTGTCTTATAAGAAACAATCTGACACTCTTTATACTAAATCAAATATTGAGGTAACTAATGAACATTTGCTAGGACTTTATAATCCATTACTTTTATTTGATCTTTTTGATTGTCTCATTTCTTTGTCTTTATTTTTACCAAGTATCGCGATCGAGAAGAACGAACTTGTGATCCCTGACCAAAATTTGGTCAAATCCAACTTAATACTTAACAGCAATTTTCAAAAACTTGTTGAAGCCTTGGACAGTCTCTCAAAAGATTTGGTTTTTAAAATTCAATTAATTCCTAATTATTTTGTTATTAACCGTGTTCTCAAAGTTTCGGTGGAGGTTTTGTGTGAAACTTTATCTAAAAATGTTTTGCAAATACTGATAAAGTTGGGACAGTTTTATTTTAATTGCTTTTCTGTAGCACCTGTATGCTGTCGGATGCAAAGTGTGAATCTTACAGCTGTTTTTGATTTTGAAAAATTTTCATATTATCATTTAACAGAAAAATATGTTAATGAATACCTTCAGATTTCAAAGTTATTGTATCATTTTATTTCTGATGTCAATCCCAATTTTTTGAAGAAAAACTACCTTGAAATAATTCCGACAACGCTTGTAAACATCAAAAAACCTAGCAAAATATTAAACACATTAAATGAACTTCATTTTCATGGAATCGCAGTGACTTCCCTTTCAAGCGGAAATTTTCGCTTATCCAAGTATTTTGATGTTTCGGCAGAAATGTTGTTTAATATCATAGATACAGAACAACTTAAATCAAGTTTTGATAAACTTAATTTTTTATTGGTACACAATAATGTGAATTTAATAATGCAAGAAGAGTTAATTGTCTATAATCCTGTAACATACTTTGAATATGATCAAGTAATAAACAGAACCGGCGACACGTTTTGTGTTAAAAATGTACCAGGTCATTTACAAACTTGTTATCACACTGTTAAAAACATTGAAAAGTTATTAGTATTAACTGCTATGACTTATCCAGTATTTATGCTGAAATATGCATCTGTCGAAGTTACTCATCCATTGCAAATTATTGCCGAAAAGATTCAACAATGTTTATGTCCAAAAGTTCAACGTTTATGCAGTAACACCGAAATCAATTCGATGCTTAAAAGCTGTGAAAATGATAAAGCTATACGTGAAGATTGTTTTTACTTTAAGCCAAATGACATTTTTGCTGAAATAAACAGACCCTACTTTCCTGAGGAAACGGAAATAGAAATGCTAAAAAATAAAATTAAAGATTTTGAAGAAAAAGAAGGTATTGTTTTGTCAATTATCGAAGAAAAACTGGAAACCATAGAACATTTTAATGTTTGTTTATTGGAGGTATATCAGAAAAACGACAAATCACTATTGGATTTTTTATATTATTCGAAAAACGATCTTGTAATATTTCTCGAAAAAATTAATAATGTAGGCCTTAATGGGTTAACATTCAAGGTTACAAATTACCAATCAATTATCTTTAATAACTACTGTGAAATACGACCATCGATATTCTTAAAAGCAAAAAATATCACTTTGTTACTGGATATTATTAAATATTTTTGTGGAATAATGAAAGGTGAAGTAAAGCTCAATGGTATTCTAGGAGCACCTAATCGACCACCTTTAACTCCAGAAGTGATATCGACGATGCAATTGTTAATAAGAAAGAACAATTGTGATCCTTTTGTTAGTGCTGCAACAGAACTTGGAGATGACACTTTCTACGACGCTGAAACTTTTCGATCACGTTTGGCGACAAAAAAAGTTGCTATTCGCATTGCAAAGCTTTTAAATCCTGTTTTAAGTGAAGTTGCAGAACATTTTTTTGATTCAAAAGCGTTTCTTTGCATTCCGCAACCCATTTTTTACAACGGGATGGCGGATAGTTTTTTAGAAATGATGAATGAAACACGTCTACGCAAGTTCACTTTAAACATATTCTTTTGTTCTCAAAATTATTACATTCGCTTTGATGAATTTGCTTTTGCACTTCGATATTTCCATGTGATGAGAAGGTCATCCCTTATAGAAACTTTTTTAAAACTGTTGGAAAACATCAGCGCTGATTTAGAAGGTTTTCTTGTTATTCGTGATGTTTTTGTTGATGAAGTTAAAAATTACAAGAGGCTCGAAGAAGACAATTATGGGTATCAGTACAATTCAAAAGTTTTAACCGGCACAGAAAATTACGTTTATGTCAAAAAATGTTTAGATATTATTGAAAAACATAATTTGCTAACCAGAGTACTGGTAAATGGAAATTTACTTGTGAATTCAACGGTCTACATAACTTCATTACTACTTTGTAAGATCAAAAATGAGTATCAAATTGAATTTCAAAAGGCCGTAAATACTTTGACATTAATTATACGAGACGTTATTGCTTTGCCAGATCATTGGATAAGTATGGAAAAAGAAGCATCTGAAAATCCATTTAAAAGAGTTGGCGGTTTTTCAATCATTGATAATAAAGAAAATGATTATCTTAATCTCGCTAAAGTTATTCAACCTGCTATAGAAAGCATAGGCATGTCAGATGACGTTATCTTGTCTTATAAGTATTTGGAATTATTACCGAAGAACCTGTTACTTGATTTAGAAGATGTGAAGAAACTCAAAGATGTCTTTGGTGAATTAAGAAAAACAGAATATTCAATAACAGTAGCTGAAAATGGAAACATTGGGTATGGTTGTATCCAGCTGCCAGTTGGCAAATGGTTAGATGTTACAACTCCAAAGTATCTCACCGAAGTTGTTGCTTATTTTACTGAAGTTAATATGAATAATTCAATGCAACCATTCATTTTACAATGCTCTGGATTAATCTCACCTTTTGATTCAGCCGAAACTACAAATTTAGAATTTTCTAATCAAGTTACGGAAACACAAATTCAGCTAAAAGAGGTCATTGAAAAATTTTCTTCGGAGTTAAAAAGTAATAACAGTAAATTATCCTTAACTATCAATTCCGCGAGGCATATCATGTTTGGCACTTATCTTTGGGTACCATTTAATGTAATAGAAGGCATTAAAGATCACATTATCAAAATTGTTACTGCATTTGAAAAGACTTTTGAAAAAACCGATGGTCAAGACCAAGGGCTATGTGCTTTAAATTCCGAAGAGGCATCTATGCAAAGCATTGAAAATCTTGAAACGCAGTATCTTGCTCTAATGTTAGCACGAAAGCTGAATGTTGTTTTGCATCGTGATCTTGATGCATTTATGTCGGATGGTACGCTAAAGGTTTTTCCGACTCCACTTTACAATGAATGGAAAAAGACACCTAACGAAACTTTTGTACGATATTTTAGATCATTAGAAGCATTAGAGGAAAATAAAATGACATGGTTTTTACAATTTAACGGAAACATTCAAATTGGAAAATTTATTACTTTAAAACTCAAACAGCTTCCGGAAATAGAGAACTTCAACGAACTCAAATCCCTTGTTGAAATGGAAAAAGAATTATTGACGAAAAAAGAAGTCAAATATTTTTTAAATAAAGATGAAAGAGTTTACAAAACAAAAATCCCAAGCCATGAAGATATTGTAAAAGCAAGAAAAATTGCGGATTCTTTTGCAAAAGAAAAAAATCACATTGAACAAAATGGTACTTTGCTGTACAGAAAATTAATATGGGTGCGTCCTGACGATTTTTTGTCCGAAAAGGAAGACATCATTGAAGCTATTTGTCAGAAATTAATTACAGTTTTCAAGAAAAACACAAAGATACGATTTCAGTATGGTAGGCCAAAGCTTGCCATTTTGACGTCAATGTTTCTCACTTCAGAAGAAAAATTTTTTCAGTATTGCTGTATATTTTGTGCGTTCGTTCAGGAGCGCGATAAAAACATTACCATTAAATATTATCCGGAGAGAAATCAGTTCAAATTCAATGATATTATTTTTATCCATCCGAGGTCATTTTTCCATTTACAAGATATTAATGCTTTTGTTATTGCATTGCAAAACTATTCATCAAATAAAATAAATGATGACGTCGCGCGTGAAGAACAATTTATTAAAGATTATATCAATGGAGCGAACGAATTGCAGAATATTCAGAAAGCTGAACGTTTAGAATTTGATCCAATGAGAAAGAATTGTTTTAAAAAATTAGAAGAAATATTTAAACTACCAGAAAATATCAATTTTATTTCCACGTTTTTGCCAAATTTTAAAAATCATTTGGACAAAAACAATTCCCATGAATACGGGATTCAAAATATTAAAATACACAATAATTTTGTATTTCAATCAGGCGTCACAAATATTTTAATGGAAATTAAAAAGGGTACAAACAATGCTTTGACATGTAACCTGAAGTTTCGCGAAAAAATTATATTAGCTGCGTTGTATGTTGCTCATTGTTTACCAAATAGTGTAAAAAATCTTTTCGATTTTGCTTCAGTTGTAGAATGTGTAAATGAATATTGTCGAGGAAAAAGAGTTGATGGTCACTGTTTATTCCATTCTCAGGAAAACAGAGTTAATGATAATGAAATTTTAAACAATCTTGATTCAATGATAAATTTCTTTAAAGAACAACTGAATGAAATAAAAACATACCAAACAAACGGGTATGAATATGTATTTTCGACTATTCCGAAAGGCTTACATCATTGGCTGAAGCATGGTGAGTACTTTGAAAGTTTAAAAGACTATTATGAAGTCATGAATCAATTTTTCAAAAAGAATAAAAAGTACGAAAAAGAGTTTGACGTACAAAATGGTTTTGTGCTTACACGTGAATATACAGAAAATATTGGAAATGGTAATGTCTTCTTGGGAAGTTTGATTGTTGACCCTGAGACAGATAAGAGGTTATCAGTTGCAACTTTTTATTATAAAACTGTAAAACCATATTTGAAATATGATGCAAATGTTTTCTGCCCTCAAAACTTAATTTTTACGGCCAAATTTTTCCGTAAGGACGAAAATTTTAAAATATGCGATAACATAATGGTAAATTTGTTTAAGGGGATTAATAGCTTCGACAAAGAATTGAAAACTGTTCTGGTTGAAGAACAAAATGTCAAAAAAGTGCTTGTTTTTCTGACTGAATCTGCTAATCAAAAGCAATTCAATAAGGTCTTAAATTCTTTGTTCCAGAAATTCACCCAACTGGAGTCAGTTATTTGGTATTCCAAAGATATCCATAATTTAAGAAGTAACGTTAACCGAACTAATATTAAAGAAATCGCCGGTATACAACATGCTAGCTGGTGTAACCATGAATACAAAAATTTTATCGAAAATAATTTTAAATAAATTAATATATAAAAGTAAATTTTATAGTATATACCCAGCATATTTAACTGTTCCTTTCTTTTTTTTTGTATTTCCATGGCCTCAACAAGATTTTTGGAAAATGAAATAGGAAATTTGAGAAGGGGCAATTGTTTAAAATTTGCTAATTTAAATTGAAACATTAAACCTATGTTCTGGTCTTGTGTTAAAAATCATATACATTCTTACCAATTCCAAGGTCTTATTTTTTGCTAATTTTATTTTTTTTTTAAATGTATTGATAAAAAACTTGAACCATGTTATTTTTAGATAACACTATTTAAATTTAATATAATTAACTGCTAATATTATTTGGATGCTTTTTTTCTAAATCCAAAAAACAAAAAATACCAAAAAAAACATTTGAAAAACGTACACTTTTTGTTTTTCTTTTTTACTCATCTAATTTGATTTTTTTTATTCCATAATTGTTGCTTTTTTGTGTTTCTACATATGAATGGCACTTTCGTCGTTCTTTTTTTTAATTTAGCGATAAATAAAATAAAGAATCGTTGAAAAAATTAATGCCTTTTTTTTGATTAATTATTTTTTTATTTTTGTTTTAAAGAATGATAATGAGTCTTATATTTATTGCATTTATTACTGTTATTGTTCATGTGTTTTATAAATAAATCAGGGCCGCAAATAGGTCCAAAGCGAGGGGGGGGGACATCCCATATAAAAGTCCAAAAAAATCTCATTTTACCTAGTATGAATTTATTTTTTTCCCTATAAATTTGAACTTGAGGGGGGGGGCATGTCCCCGATGTCCCTAAGGCAGTTGCGGCCCTGAAATAAATTCTACAAGTACTTTGGTTTCATTTTTGAAGTGCATTACACCTGGATGAAATTTTGTAACAAATAAACAATTTTTTGGGCTTTGTTTAGAAGGGAAATTAACGAAAAACATATACATTTCACTGCAAAATGGAATAAAATGTGTGAATAAAAAAGATCTTGTATTTTTAAAATAAATGATCGTAAAATACAAGTAAAATATAAAAATTTTTTAGAAAATTTTAGCTTGCTCAGCTAAAGAATAAAAAACTCCATTTTTATTTAATAATAGATTTTTAGGAGAATCGAATTCTCTAATTTCTCCAGAATCCATTACCGATATTTTGTCATAATCCATTACAGTATTTAATTGATGAGCAATTGTCAAAATAGTACATTGTGAAAATCGAATTTTATTTAAAACAGCAAAAACATTGCATCATTCTTATTATCTTATTTTAGGCCCTTTTAGTCTCATTTTTTCCTCAACGACGCATTTCGTAAGCAACTTGTTAGAAATAGTCATCAACAATCGTGTTGCTTCGGATTTTTAGTTTTAAAATGAATTAAATAAAAATTGTCCTTGGCTTTCAGATTACTACAACTGATAGTTTGACGAAATTTGTATAGAGAATGATTGCAAAAGATGATGGACTGTCTCACCAGGACACGCATCGTTCTTTTGCCAATGATACTTCTCACACTAATAACAATAATATATATTATAATTTCAATCTAAATAAGAATCATAAATGTTCAAATATTGCTGCTCCATTACATTCTTTTAGCAAATCATTCAAGGATAACAATAGTAGTAAACATACTGCTGCAGTCCCAGAAGAAATTATGAATTTTGTTTTTTTTATGATTAAAAAATGCAATTGAATTGCTAAAGGATTGTTGTAGAAATCTGATCTCTGATCCACTATCGGCCATGGGCATATTGGGATTTAAGATGTTTTCTTGGGACTGCAGTGGCAATTAAAGATTTTAGATTCTACTGTATCTGATATTTATGATAAAAAGCAAAAATCTGAATCATGGAGTAAATCAAACAAGTGCAGTTTTAATCCACAAATTTCGGAGCCTTTTTCCTTCAGTGATGAAGAAGAAAAGGAATTTAAAAAGCGTTGGAAGCAAAAGGGTCCTTCAAATCCAAATAATATTTCTCTTCATATTGCAGCTTATGAAAATTCGCATGAAACTGGAGCTCCATCTGATACATTTGGTGATAAAAGTTTGAAAAAGAATAAACTTCACATGACAAAATGCAAAAATGCAAAACAAATTTTCACATCTACTTCAAAATCTATCACTGAAGTAAAATCAAAAGTTTACAAAAGTTTAATTAAAAAATGTTTGTACTTTATTTCGCATTTGCAGAATCCATTTGAATTCCCTAGACAACAAAATGAAGGATCTATGGAACCGAAAGTTGCACAATTTAAAGCATCCCAACGATTATTCAATCCTAATGTAAACCAACATTCTTTGATGCTAAAAATATTTTTTATCGATAACAGTCTTCTTTTAATCAAAAACAGCTAATTTTGTTTCAAATTTTAAAACAAAATTAGTACCAATTTCATATCGAACGTCTTTTTTTGGCACACTGGTCGATAAAAAAAAAATTTTGGCCATCGAACAAAAAAATAAAGAGGAGCGTTCCCGCAACGAAAGCT
>CABFKP010004978.1:0-10814 GCA_901779475.1 Panagrolaimus davidi
TTGTTGTTTATGCTTTTTGTCGTTCTTCAAAAAGAGGAAGAAAGAAAAGAGACACAAAAGTCTTGTGTTCAAAGAACATAAAAAAAACAGACATGCATTTTTTTCATCTCTAATTTAATTCTATTCTCCTGACTTTTTTCTTCTTCTTAAATATAGTGTTAATTCTTCTAGCCGTAAAAGGTAAAAATACAAAAAGAACACAACTTTTGGTTTTTTTGCTGACGTTGATTAAATTTTTAATGTTAAAAAAGTATTTTGTAACTTTTTCCATTGTCGAAAAATTAAACTGTCCACATAAAAGACATTCGTGTATAACAATTTTGTGAGATAAACAGTTGGATGGTTGTAAGAACCTATAAAAAATTGTCGTATAATAAAATAAAAAACTGGCCTGTAGATTTTCATTAAAATACGAAAATATAATTTCAAATAAATTTGCTTGAATTTAGTTACAAAAAAATTTTAAACTGTTCGCGTGGTTGTTTCCGTTGATTTTAAAATTTGTGTCGATAATTTCACAAAAATTGTCCGGTAAATGCCTTGAAAATTTGGCATTATTTCACTGAAATATTTCAGTTCTATTTTCAGTATCTAAACCATAAAGCTCAAAAAAATGCAATTATGGAAATTTTTATCTCCTGCAATTTTCAGAAAATTTTCCATGGGAGTTTTTTACCATAAAAAATTTGTAACTAAATTAAAGTTTTTATTATTTTTTTTACTGTGGTTAATATGGATTGTGAACGATTTTTGAAACAAACTTTTCCTTTTCTTTTGACAACTGTAAAAATAATACAAAAAACTGTTTTTTAGCGTGTATGCTTTTTATGGCTCAAATTTATAACTTTAAAACCATTAATTTAAGTTTATAATTGTGTAATTGGTTCTAACTGAACGAATATTTTGTTGGAACGAACAAATTTTGACCCATTATTATTCATTTTTTAAAAACAAATAAAACAAATCGTTGTATTTATAGGCAAAAATCTTTCACATACATATATAAAACAAATCTAAAACTGATCTGACGAAAGAAGTTTTTGGAATTTCAAATTTTTCTTGCTGACTTTAGTTCAAATCACATACTTTTATGTAAAAAAACAGGAATTTTGAAATTTCAAAAAACTACGTTCTCTTTTATGAAATTATAATATAATTTTATTTTTAACTGTGCAGTAATAATGGCCCCTTAATGTTATCTGAATTTACATATTTTTTCTAAAATTATATATTTGAAAATAACTGAAAGGAAACAATGTAAAACCAGTTAATACAAAACTTGAATCATTTATTTATATTTTTACAAAATAATTTTTTTTTGTATTCTAAAATTGAACACGATTGGAATAATTAATAGATTTAATAATTTTAACTGTCTTTCTGTTTTTAATAGGTTTTTTAAAAGGTATTGAACTTTACAATTTTTTTCGAGACAGTTTTCAATTTTTTGATAAAAGATTTTTTATAAAATTGTTTTTGAAGTCCATGAAACTGGAAAATAACCCCAATTGGGGTCAGGTTTTTTTGATGCTAATTCAGCATTAATAAATGCGTTTACAAAAAAGGAAATTTTTTTAAACAAAATAATATTATTAAAAACCCAGTTTTTGAACACATAAAATCAAAAAGTGAAATTATTTTACAGTTTTAAAACTTTTAATCTGAATTAAACTAATTTTTTTAAATTTCTGTGTGTTTCATACATTTTCTTTAAGAGTCAGTTTTATTAATTTTATATTTATAAAATTCAACATCTCACTTTAAAAAAATCTGATTAAAAAAGCTAAAGAGAAAAGTTTCTATTTATTTTTCTGGTTTAATGAATGCCTTTTTTCTGTTCATATTTTTGCTTGCGCAGTTGTCTTCCTTCCGTTTTTTGAATAATATTGAAACTATTCATGCTTTTACTTACGCGGTTCTCCTATAAAACTTGTTATCAAGTTGTTTAAAACATTTAAACCTTTTTTAATACTTTTAGTTTCTTAACAAACAAATGAAAAAAAAAATACTTCAGCTTTTTAATGAGTAACTTTAAATTTTAAGGTCAAAAGTTCAAATGTGTTTTAAATGCAAAAAAGCATAGTTACTTATATTTTCGATGATGAAATTGTCAACACCAAGTTATTATATAGTTACAGTTTTAAAACTAAAAAACAGTTTCAAATACTTGTTTTTCGAAGTTCTCTGTTTTTAAAAACTTTTTTTGGCGTTAAATCAGTTTTAAAATTGTTTTAATATTCAAAGTTTAGAAGGTAATATTCTATCAAAGGAGGCGGACTTTTTAATTCATTTTTTAAAATTCTGTGGGTTTTATACTTTTGCTTTTTTAACTGTAAGTTTGGCAGTTCTTATAAATTTTATATTTATAAAATTCAACTTTTCAGTTTTAAAAAATCTGATAAAAAAAGTTAAAGAGAAAAGTGGCCCTCCATTTATTTTTTGCTATTTTAATGAATGCCCTTTTTTGCTTACGCAATTCTCTTCCTTCCGTTTTTTTTGAATAATATTGAAGCTATCCATGCTTTTACTTACTTGAAAAAATCTCTTCCAACTTTTCTAACTGCAAAGAATGCTTTTTTCGAACAGTTTCCATTTAACTTTTATCCCTATTAAATTTATCTCTCTCTCTCTTTTATTATTCTAACAAATTCCGTTTTTACTTAACTTTTATTTACTCTTTTCAAAACACAATCTTTTTGCTTTTAATGAAAAAATGGTTTATTTGGTTTTTATTGATAGAAAATATAGAGGAGTAATAAAAGACAGAGGCCTATCATTACAGTGGGTTTTTTAACCAGGAAGTTTTTCAATAGTTGGAAAAATTTTGACAGTTTTGGTAAATAGTAATTAAAGTTTTTGAAGTAAAAAAGTGCAATTTAAAGTAAACATTAAAACTTTCATGAACTTTTATGAGGACATTTAAAATCTGTGTTTTATTTATTTGGGTTTAATTGGTTTTTCATGGAAAAAAATTTAAAGAGGGAAAGATAATTATAGCAGCTTAAATGTTATTTTCAATAAAAAAACTGTTGCTATAGCAAGTTGCTACAACGTTTTGTTTTTTGTGTAACTTCGAAGAAGACAGTTAGAAGAATGATGATGAAACTGTTATAGTTTATTCAAATAATGGAAAAAGATAATTTCGTTTATTGCGCCGCAAGGACATCGAACTCTGTGTCTATTTTTGCGTTCCTTTGCTTGGCAAAACAGACAAAAAAAGATAACAGAAAAAATAAAAGAACAAATTTTTTCGAAAATTTTCGAAACTTTGCGCTCTCGTTTTTTTAGTTGTCTTCTTTTTTGTCTGTTTTGCTATGCAAAGGAACGCAAAAAGTGACACTCTCTTTCAATTGAGTTCAATGTGCTATATGGATCAGTTTTAGTTTTTTAGCTTTTAAAATATGATCTTTTCTATTAATGTTAAAAGTATGTAAAAAATTTCTAGCAATCTAAAAAAAAGATGGCAGTTTATTTAAAACCCTAATAAAAGGAATTGTAACAGTTTTACCTTTAATAGAGAAGAATTATTTGACCGAAAACCGTTTATTACAGTTTTTGATGTTTCTTTATCCTCTCATATTTCATTTAAATTTAAATTAAATTTAAATAAAGTAAAGCTTGAAAAACCTTTCGAAAATAGTTTATAATAAATTAACATAGAATATAATAATTTTATGCAGTTTTGATTCTTCTTTTTCATCCGAGATACCTTTTCACAATTATAAGCCAGATTTCAACAATTACAGTTTATGACTTAATATTGTGATTTAATTTAGAATAACAAAGGATAGTCACAGTTTGAATTTTTCTTTTTTACGCTAAATTATCAGGATTTTATAAAATGTGTCATTAGAAAAAAAACTTTTTCATAAATAAATTAGCTCATTATTTCATCACATTAAAAGTTCCAGTTTTTTTTTTCAGAACATTTTTACATCATTTTTGAGCACGAATAATATAAAAATTTTTTGCATTTCTTAAAATCAATAAATTCCAGATTGCTACGGTATCAGTTTTATTTTAATACTTAATAAACTTATAGAACTTTTTTGTTGAAGAAATATGTTAACTTTCATGCAACATTTTTTCCGTTTCCTTTCTTTCGTATTAAAAACATGACTCATGTTATATGAGTGGATGTCGGCTGTTGTTGCAGACGTGTGATAAATCGCGCGATGTTAAATTTGCATTTTAATTTCCTTTTTTTAGCCTTTTTAATTTGTACTTGTCGATGTTTGTTATGTTTACAGTTTCCTTCTCAGTTAAATAAATTTAGTTTATTGCAGTTTTTTAACATTGAATAAATTGTTTCTATTATTAACATAAAAAGGATATTTTTCTTTGGATGTTTTTGTTTAACAAAAACACCAATTCTTCCAAAATTTTGTTACAGAAACAGTTTTTTTATATATGTTTGATTTTATGCAGAAAATATTGTTTAAAGCTTGGAATCTTTGTTAATAGTATAATAATAGTTTTTTGGATTATTTACTTACGCCAAAATTATTAAATTTTATAATTTTTTATCCAGTTTAATGTAGACATTTTTGAATATTTTTGTTTTAAACTTGATAACTTAAATAAACCCGTTCATTAATAAATTATGAATTGGTAAATATTTAAATCAAATTTTTCCAGTGCAATGCTTAGCATTCTTTCTCATAGTAAAAAGCTAATTATCGTTCTTTAAACGCTTCGCAGTTTTTGATTATAATCAATTTTACAAAAAAAATGTTGCTACAGTTTGCGTCTTACAAAAAGAAGAGAATGATTCCATTTGTTTAAACAATATTGTCACAAGTTTAAATCCAAAACACCGTTTTTGATACCAGTTATATTTACTCCTTAATAATCTTTAAATTCCATTCATTTAATTTTTTGTTGGCCTTAAAAAATCAGAAGCCATATTATTACCGAAAGAAACCCCAATATATATTTTTTAATCAGCTTTGAAACATTTTAATCTTTTAAAGAATGACAAATTTAATTATATTAAAAGTAAAACGCGTTTCAAAGTTTTATTGTATTAATTAAGGTATAATCTGGGTCAGTTTTAAGCAAAACATTTTTACATCATTTTTTAGCATGAATAATATATGAATTTGTTGCATTCATTAATTTCAATAAATTCCATATTGTTACGGTATCAGTTTTATTTTAATACTTAATATACTTGAAGAATATCTGTTTTCATTAAAATTTAACTGGGTTTATTTTTATTTTCAACAATATACATAATAAATATCTAATTGCTATTGACGATTTTTCAAAATTTCAAAATCAATAAGGCAGCATTAAAGTGTAAATAGCCGGCACTAAAGAATTCCCCAATTTTTATCTGTTCAAAAATTCTATCCACTAGACAAGGAACGACAGTTTATCAGTGCTGGGACAAAATGGACAAACCGTGTCCATTTGACTGGACAAAAATTTTTTTTCATTTTATTGTTGAAAATTACTCAGAAATGCTTAAAAACGATTCTGGTGATATTTTTGAGTTTTGAAATTCATTTTAAAGCTTGTCCAGTCAACTGGACAGGGTGTCCAGTTGGCTGGACATAGTGTCCAGTCAAATGGATACGGTTTGTCCATTTTGTCCCAGCACTGCTCAGTTTATGATTTTAAATAGTAAACATAAAAAATTTTATTGAATGTCCTGATGATACAGTTACAAACAATTTTCAAAATACTTCCAATCTCACAATTTTCGGTTTTTAAACAAATAAACAATACGTAAATAACGACATTAAATCGTTAGATAGTTGCTAAATATTATAAAGAAAATTGCACAAATATTATCAGTTTAATCCTCTTCAACAAATAACCTACAATTTAGATTTCTAAAACTAATCTAAGAAAAATTAAGCAATTATACGTATAAAGAAAAATAAATGATCAGCTTTTCACCTTATTTTTAGGATTTTTAAAGAAAGGTTTCAAGTGTTCTTAGTCAGTTTATAACTTTAAGTCGATAAAAGTTCGTTAATGCAGTTAACGACATTTACCTTATATTAAAAATTTATCAGTCTAACTTTCTCAGACAAATATTTTGGATTTACACATTTTTAAAATGCATTTTTAAACCTTATTACGTAAGATGTTATTATAAACACCTGTTAAGCTTTCTTCTTTATTTAAATACCAAATTCTTGATCTTTAGTTATATCCAACATTGTGGAGATGTTCAGTTTTTTATTTTTAACACAACAAAAATTTTTTCCACACATTGGAAAAAATTTATATTAAAGTTCAGTTTTTATTTTTGCTACTCTGTTTTAACTTAAAAGTTGCATATTTTTTCTACTTTCATTTATCCATTCCTAAAATCTTATGTCATTTATCTCTTTTTTTATAGCTTCAAACAAAATAAACAAAAAAATAGAAACTAATTTTATCCTTATTTTTAAAAAAGAATGCGAATGTTTAGCGTGGGAATTTTTTTCTCTTTTATATAAAATGTGTTTTTTTTTAAATCCAAAAAAAGTAGGCGATTAAAGCAACTTTTATAAAAAGTGAAATAAAAAATACCCATAAATGTGTGTTTGTTTCAAAATATTTGAGTTCCTTTTATTAATCCAAAATGTTTTGTTTTTAAAAAAAGTGCGAATAAATCATATGAAAATTTTTGGATCACATGTTTCAGTTTTTAATTTAATTTTGGTTTTTCTGTTTGTATCTGTTTTGCCACATAATCCAAAAATAAGATGAACTTGTTTAAGTCTAAAAAAATTAAGAAATTATAAAAACTAGATCTTAATTATTGGCGGTTTTCTTCAATATATAATTAATACAATGAATGTGATTCAACAGTTTGTAAAAGCTAATTATTCTAGTTTACCTTTGTGCCATAACTATATGCTATTATTTTTCTAATATCACTAACATACTCACTATTTCAGTTTAAAAACCTTTTTAATAAAATTTTCTGGCTGCTTTTATACAAATTTTTTCCTGTTTTCAGTTGTTTTTTTTTTCGTTAATGAAATCTTTTTTGTATATATTTTCATAGTTATTTATCCCTAATTTTTTCATAAATTTTTAATTTTCTGGTAAAAAAATTGCTTGCTTTTTAAAGTCATTCCGAAAGCGCTTTTTAAAATTTTTTTATAAGTTTCAGTTCAATTAATTTTAAATTTAAATTTATCTAAGAGCATTTATGCTTTTCAAATTGAAACAGAAATTTCTTTCATTTTTTTTGTACAAAAAACGCTGTTACTGACATATCAGCTGCTTTAAAGGATCTCAGTTTTAAACACTTCTTTCTACCAAACATATTTGTCCGCATTTTGGTTTTATTTAGTTTTTTAATTTTTATGCAATTAAACGTTTTTTAACAAACTTTAAACTGATAAAACAAATTAACAAATTTTAATGAAATGATTTCCCTTGAATCAGTCTGTCTTTTCAGTTAACTAATCTCATGAAAACAAAGCCCATAGTTTTAATTAAAAGGTAAATGTAGCAGCATTTGTAAAAAATTAACTTGCGAGAAATGGTATAATTCTAGAATAGTGGAAAATGCATTGGAATGATCGTGTATTTTTCCACTATTCTAGAATTGTTCCCGAGAAATTTGACAGAAATCACAAATACTTTATTGCTTTACATTCTTTCATTTATCTCAAAAGCTTCGGAAGCCAGTTTATTTTCGATTGGTATACTTTACTTTTCACTTTTTTTATATTTTAAATTAAAAAACGTTGCAAACTTGAAATCACAAAAACTTTTCTAGCTGCACAAAATCTTTCAGTTTACTTCTTTCTCATTTATTATTGAAACTCTCCAGTTCTTCACTGTTCTCACTAACAAAGTATATAATTATGTAATATTTTTGATTGAATCCAATTTTAAAGAACGTTTTTCAGAAAAAATCTAAATCTGAGAGTTTATTTTGACTTTTTGGGCACTCTTTGATTTAATTGTGTAAATTTTTTTTAAATAACCTGAAACTTTTTTACTTTAGAGAATCTTTTAAATTTTAGATTTCAAGTAATTTTAACAATTTAATTGACACTATTCAATTATTTCAAATTTTTTATGACTTTAGATCCCAAAAATTATTCCTTACGAGTCGCTGGCCTTTATATTTTGTAAATCGAAAAATGGATTAAATATATACAGTTAAAACCAATAATTTTTACATTCCAAAGTTTTTCAACAAATTTGTCACAATAAAAAAAAGCTTTTTTTGCATGACGCTTTTTTTAAGTTCAAAAANTTTTTTTGCATGACGCTTTTTTTAAGTTCAAAAACCAATCCTTTTTACATTTGCATTCTTTCTTTTTTTAGCCTACAAAAAAAGCTTTTTAAAACACCTTGAATAAACTTTTAAAAATGTCATGTTTCAAGCATTTCACGCATATTTATTTTCTTTTCAAGTTTTATTCCATTTTTAAATCTCCATTTTTTTCTTCAAAAAATACATATGCCCTCTCAAATCTTTTTTCTCTCTAAAAGCTTTTATCCATTTTTAACTACAAACTCCTTTTTTTAAAGATATTTATTTTTATAGCTTCTGAATTATAAGTTACCCGATTATTTTTGAACGGAAAAGATTAAAATCAAATGAAACATTTTTAATAAATGCTATTTATTCCTATTCAGTGTTTCAAAAAAATAATGAAAAACAATTAAACTCTTTTTCAAAACAAAGTTAAATAATAATAAACAAAAAAATATAAGAATAATTAATTCTTCAGTTTTTTATGCTTCGCTTTTTTGAGAAAAAACTGTTTTTTGTTTGACTATTTAATTAGTGTTTTTTATGTTTTTTGTTGAGTCTTTTTTTTTGAAGGAAGCAACTAAAAAGAAGATAAAAATGGAGAGGGTTTCTGTTTTAAAATGGGGCAGTTAAATTTGCAACTTTGCACATGGGTTCCTTAAAAGTTTCTTTTCTTTGCTAAACTCTACTGCTTCACATCATTTTTGAACTCATTTGCTTTCAGTTAGAATTAACCTAAAAAATAAATTTCATGTTTTAATCTAAATTTTTTCATTCCATTCCTATTCTTTGAATGCATCAGTTTTTACCATTTTTTTCTGTCAATGTAGCAGTTTTACAGTTTTTTTTGATTACATAATGTTGCAATCAGTTTTGCTATAAAATATATTTTATGACATACACTGTACGCTTTGCTTGTACGCTCTTATTTGCTCGCTATTAGATTCTTGAAAAAATATAGCTTAATATCATAGCAGTTTTCTTATTATTTAGTTTATTGATTTCAAATCATTTATTACTCTGTGTTTTTGCAACACAAATTTACTTTGCAGTTTTAGTTTTGCTTCCTTAAAAATATGCAAATTATAATATCAAGAGACTATGTCCGTGATAGACGGTGGCTTTCGTAATAATTTCTTTTTTTATTAATTTGAACAATTTCCTTTTCAAAAAAAATGTTTGTTTTTTTTTTAAAGATACAATGAAGAGCACAGTTTCTGCATTATTTTATTCTTCCAAACATATTCGATTTCTTAAAAATGTCGTTTAAAAACGTGTTGAATTCACTTAACAGTTTTAAAATCTAACGCATGGTCATGCAGTTTTTAATTTTTAAATTAATATTTTGATAACATCCAAATTGGCTACATTTAATTAACAACTTTCTTAAATATTTCTTAATCATTTTAAGTAAATTTCTTAAAATACAAATGACACATTTGAACAATTTTAACTCGTTTGAATGCTTAAAAAGAACTCTTGCTTCTGCTGCTTTCTGTGTTTCTCAGTTTGTTTTGTTTTTATGAAGCTAATTATAGGCGTTAACACACTCTTTTACGTCAATTTTCATTGAATGTTTGTTTTTTTAAGCTCTGTTTAACAAATTGTAAGAAAAACTTTTTTTTCTAAAAAGTTGTGAAAAACAAGTTACATTTTTCGTCTTTGTTTTGTGTTCCATTTTATGTAGATTATTATATATTACATCCCGTTTTTTGTGAAACTGTTATGAAGTAAAATATTGACAGTTTTCACAAAATAAATTATTGTGGAAGTATTTTGGTAACTTCTTGGACGAACAACTTTAGTATTTTTTCTGAATAATTCAGTGTTACAATTTTTATAACGTTTTTTTTGTTTTTCTTTTCATATCTGTCCAGTTTTAAAAAATGTTGTACATCTATCTTGATACAGTTTCTTTCTTGTTAAGATTATACCAAAAAATGAGTTGTAACTTATAATGGTATATAAAAATGGCACTTTTTTACAATAAATTTCTCTTTTAAGTGTTTTTTAAATTTTGATATTGTCAGTTTTTACTGTATTATATCATGGATATTATTCCAATGCTTTCATTATAAACGAATTCACTCAGTTCCAAATTTTCAGTTTTAAAAAACGAGTTAAAACTTTTTCTGATACCTTCTTTTTCTCAATCCCACAAAATTAGTTTACGAAACTTACCAATGTTTTATTATTCGGATCTTTTAAAGCATCCCATAAACCTTTTCAGTTTCTATAATTTCTGTTTTACCAACGTTGAAATTTTTGAACCAAGTTTATGGCATATTGTTTGCAATCGGCCCATTAATTATATTTTCCAGTTTAAACAACCTTTTTTTAAATCAGTTCGTGGCAGTTAAACACGTTTTCGAAAATTTTCTTTCTACTGTATTCAGCTAAAAAAATCATTTCATTACTGTTAATTAATATTTAATTAATTTTTTTTCTTTTTCTAAAAACACTTTTTATAAAAAGAAATATTTTTTATTATTCGTTTTTCCGATATCTTTCAACCTTTAAAATAGAAAAACTTTTTTTTGTGCCAAAAATGGCTGCTTATTACTCTTTATTTTTCTCTCTGTCACTTTTTTTT
>CABFKP010004986.1:0-10812 GCA_901779475.1 Panagrolaimus davidi
GATTTTTGGAATCTCCGTATTTTTTTACATATAATAGGATAAAAAAGTAAAATTTTAAAAAAAAGTTTGTATTTCTACAGTATACCTCTCTTGCATTTTCTTCTGACTGAAAAAAATGAAGGAGAACACTGGCGTTTGAGTCGCGCATGCACAATGCTAAATATGGCTTAAAAAACTGAAACAACAAGCATCACATTTTTTTATCAAAATTCCCGCCCTTTTTTTGTTTATATTGAAAAAAAAATTTGTATGCTAAAACGAAATTTTATTCAGATAGACTTCTTATCGCTTAAAACAGACTGCCTCACTATTTACTTCAAAACAAATTGCATGCACTAGCTCTTTTTTTGCATCACGACTTTATTTAAACAACTTGATGCTATCGTGGTTCATATTATTATAACAGAAAATTTAATTCAAGAATAAAAGATTCTGATATAAAAATCTTTTACAAAGCTTTAATTAATTTAACTAATATATTTCAGATTCAAAAATAATTTTTTTAAACAAAAAAATTCATTTTTTGATTGCAGAGGGAAATAAAACAGAAAGGCCATTTTTCCTTAATATTTTATTTTCAAGTTTCTTTAAAGTGTGTTCCAGTCTGAATGGTAGACGAAACGAAGAATTTTTATTAATATGGGTATGTTATAGTAATTTGACAACGACTATTTATGGAAAATTTTAGCTGTTGCTGCTGAACGACTTGCTCTACAAAATCTCCGTCCATCATGTAATGTGCTAGGGATTGATTTGGGAACAACAAATACAGTAGTTGCAATATGGCAAGCCGGAAAACCAAGTCCAGAAGTTTTGACTGTAGAAAATAATGAAAGAAATATACCATCATATGTTTGGTGCAAAGCCGATGGCACTTTTGTTGTCGGAAGAGATGCCGTTAGAAATTTGAAGCAATTTCCTCAAGATGTTTGTTATGGTTTGTTTATCATCGATTAAAATATTGTAACACAGAGATTTTTAGACGCAAAACGAATGATTGGCCAAAATTTTACAAATATGACACAATTACAAAGTGATTATTGGGGTTTTCAAATTGTTAATAATAACGGCCGACCTGCTTATGAACTTTCAAATGGAAAAATGATTGAAGATGAAGAAATTTCTGTTCAAGTTTTAAAAAAAGCTAAAGCTATTGCAGATGCGTACGCCTACGACAATCTGAAATATGCGGTTATTACAGTTCCGGCATGTTTTGATCAAAATCAAAAGGACGCAACAATTAATGCTGCGGAAAAAGCCGGATTGACTGTTCTTCAACTTGAAACTGAGTCTACCGCGGCAGCATATGCCTACAACTATGATAATAAAAGATGCGATGATTATAATCTTTTTGTGTTTGATCTTGGTGGAGGTTTTTTCAATATTTCGATTATCTCGGTTAAAGATGGAAGATTAAACATTGGTGCAATCGGTGGTGCCGATAATCTTGGTGGAAGAGATTTTGATAATCTTTTAATGAAAGAATTGAAAAAAAGGATGGAAACACTTGGAGAACCAAAATATGATGAAGTTCAGCAAAGAACAAGATTACGGGTATTAGCGGAAACTACAAAAGTGGCACTTACTACATGTGATAAGGAAATGTAAGTTGTTTCACGTTAGGTTAGGTAAGACAAAAACATAAAAAATTTGCAAGAAAAAATTAGATTAAATATATTTAAAATCAGTAAGACAGGATATTATTGCAAAAAAAGTTTTTTTGAATGAAATATTTTATTATAATCTCTTAACCGCAATCTATATTTCAGAGTTAACTGCACTGATTTCTTTGCAAATGCTACTGATAAAGATGTAATGATGGAAATAACAAGAGCAGAATTTGAAAAGCTTGCATTTCAATTGAAAGGTTTTTTGAGAGACGCATGTTTGGAAGCAATGAAAAGAGCGAATTTAACATCTGACGAATTTGCTAATGTACTTTTAATTGGGGGATCATCACGAATGCCAATGGTTTCGCAGTTACTAAATGAACTTTTTCCGCAATCACTTGATAGTTTTTTTTATCAAAGTAGAGCCTTAGATCCTGACACAGCCGTTGCATATGGTGCCGCAATTCGTGCGGCACAATTACTAGATCCAAATCATCGAGATTTAATTAATGGTGTTCTACCAATAGGAATTGGAATAGGGTTAACGAAAGGTCATTATTTACTTATGATTCCAGGTGGAACAAAATATCCAACAAAAAATAAAAAGCGATTTTACACAATCGAAAACAATCAAAAATATGCTCATATTATTGTAAGTTTATATTTATTGTTATCATTTGAGATTTAAAAAAATCAAAGCAGTAGATATCATTCAACAAATTTGATATGTTACATTTAAAAACACGTTTTAGATATATGAAGGTGAGCAGATACAAGCAAATCAAAACCGTGAAATTTTATCCATCACTGTTCCAAATCTTCCACCTCGAATAGCTGGCGATGTATATTTTGATATTACATTCAAACTAAATCACGATGGTATCCTTCGAGTTATAATCGAATCTCCAGTAAGCGTTATTGAAGAAACAATAGATTGCAAAAGCTTAAGACAATCTGGAAAGCCAATTGAACAATTACTGCGAGTACTAACATTTAATGCAGAAAACAATGAACAAAAAATAATTCAAACAGAAGCTCGAATGGAACTTCGCAGCAATGTTGAAAATACTAAAAAACGTTTTGAAAATCTAAAAAATATTCCACTTCATAAAAAGAAACTTATTATGGAAAATTGTGAAACAATTATTGATTGGCTTGAAGATAATCCCGATGAACCTTTAGATGAAGAAAGAATCAATTTGGCAAAGCAAATAGAAAAAGATGCTGAAGAGTTAATTGACTTAAGGCTAATGACAATAAGCTAATCGTTTTAAATTTTTTATGAGAACTTTAAAACTAAAATGTTCTGGTTATACCATATGGGGTACAACTTTTTGTAAATAATGTTTAAAAATGTGTAGCAAATTTTTTTGTTAAAGTTAAAAATTCGTTTTATGTCGATATATTCATAAAATAAACACTCATTACGTTTCAAAAAAGTGAAACATTTTATATCTGACATTTATTTCACACAACTTTTTCATTAATTTTTTTTTTATCCATGATGAACGAAAAAAGTATATGTCGGAAAAAATGCTAAACATCGATGACATTAAAACTCCAGCTTTGCAAAAACACAAACTGATAGGGTAAAAAGAGGGATAACCCACTCTCTCTCTTTTTTACTGCGTTATACATCTCTTGGTCTCTTTTTACCCTCCAATGCAAGGCTGGGAGGGTGTGTATCGAAACTTCTATTGCATTGGAATTAAAAACGCGCCCATCAATGCTTTGTTCCTGATAAAAAATAATTAATCTATATTTTAAGAGAGTTGATCAAAAATATGATTTTTATGCTGAACGAAATTCTTTAATTTTTAAACAAATTACGTAAAATGACTGAACCTCATTTAAATCATTCATTGATTCTCAAAATCGGAGAACAAATTGTTATTAAATTTAAAGACAACGATATATTACCTTCAAAAAAATCAGTTCAATTGAAATCACCCAATAATGGAAATGTAATTACGGTTAGTTTTTATTATGTAAAAAATGCTTCCAAATTTTGCAATTAACAGGTAATTCAAAATGGTACACTTCTAAAATATGGTTTCCTGCATTCAGAAAATGTATTATTAACATGTGAAGTAAATGTTAATAATAAATATACTTTAAAATGTTATGATCTTTCAAATGGTCAATCAAAAGATATATCGCTGAAACAAGTAGATACAACAGCATCTAGAGATATAACAAGTTATTGCTTTCCAAAAAGAATATTAAAAAATGATAGAACAATTGAGGCAGTCGGTATAGACTGGGGAAATTCGAGCTGTTACGTTGCCGTAAACCGACATGAAGGAATCCAAACTATCCCTCTTGGAAACTTAGAAGAACGCATGTTATCATCCTACGTGTCCTATGACGAAAAAAATGAAAAATGTGGACAAATTGTAAAAAAGCGGCTTCAATGGCATTCTAATGCAAGTGTTTTTGGAACAAAATGTTTAATTGGAAAAAATTATGGAGACATAGAAATAGATAAAAACTGGTCCTTCAAAATTATAGA
Source organism: Panagrolaimus davidi (assembly GCA_901779475.1). Lineage (NCBI taxonomy): Eukaryota > Metazoa > Nematoda > Chromadorea > Rhabditida > Panagrolaimidae > Panagrolaimus > Panagrolaimus davidi. Next base: position 4,123 of record CABFKP010004986.1, read on the forward strand.
TAATAATACCAAATTTAAAATTTTGTTCCAAAGTAATAAGGGAGCAGATACAAGATATCCAGAAGAAATTTCTGCGTCATTGCTAGAGCATATGAAAAAAAGAACAGAAGATATTCAAATGAAGAAGTTAAAGGAAGTTGTGATTACAGTTCCAATGAGCTTTGATGATAAACAAAAAGAAGCAACTCGAGTTGCAGCATTACTTGCTGGATGGGAAACGATACATTTATTACCTGATCCAATTGCTGCAATATTTGCATATTTTACTAATAAACCAATTCCAAACATCTTCTCATCCCTTTTATTTGATCTTGGAGGTGGTAGTTTAAATATTTATGTTATTGAAATACAAGATAAACACATTGAAATTATAAACCATTTTTCCGAATTTGAAATTTGTGGCAAATCTTTTGATGATTTGCTGTTCAACCATTTTATTCAAAAACTCGAATCGGAGTTTGGCATTACAGATTTGGGAGCCAAAAAATATGTCTTATTGTCAGAATGCCAAGAAATAAAGCATACCCTGTCTGTGGAAACTGAAACCAGGTTTTTATACATTTATACTATTGTCAACTAATTTAAAAAAATTTGCATTTTAGTTTAGATGTCGGCGCAATTCAACACTCGGATGAATTCATTTCAATAACTCGAACTGAGTTTGAACAAATGGCTAACAATTTGCTGATCAAAATTGAAGAAACCATTGTTTTGTTTTTGAATAAATCAAAGTATAAAAATGAATGGATTAGTAAGATTATTCTGGTTGGTGGAAGCTCTCGAATACCAATGATACAAAAGTTGCTTTGTGAAACGTTTCCAAAAGCTGAGTATTTATGTGATAAAAATCCAGATGAAGTTCTTGCAGTTGGTGCAGCTTTATATGCATGTCAGTTAGAAAGATCATCAAACACGCAATATTACCTTCCAACCAATTTAATAATAGATTTTGGAAAAGTTGATGTTGTTGGAATCGATTTAGGAACAAGTACTTGTTGTGTTGCTGTTAGCACAACACACGGAATTGATACCGTTCCTCTTGACAATAAAGAACGAATGCTTCCATCATTTATTGCATATAATGAAAAAAATGAAATTGTCGGTCAACTTGTAGTTAACCGACTAAAGTAAATTCACAATTTTCCAGTAAAATTTAAAAGAATTTTTTTTAGATATTATGCAGAATCGAGCGTTTTTGATGCAAAAACTTTTATTGGAAAAAGTTTTAATTCAGTGATCCCTTCGAATAATTGGTCTTTCACATTAACTCAAGAAAATAGAAGCAACATGGACTCAAAATTTGAAATAATAGAAGATAAAAATGCTTTAATTGAAGTTGAAGCTCAGCGTGAAAAAATTTTAAAATCCCCAGAAGAAATTTCAGCAGATCTATTAAAATATTTAAAAAAGAAAATAGAAGATTATCAAGGAAAAAAATTAAAGGAAGTTGTGATTACAGTTCCAATGAGCTTTGATGATAAACAAAAAGAAGCAACTCGAGTTGCAGCATTACTTGCTGGATGGGAAACAATACATTTATTACCTGATCCAATTGCTGCAATATTTGCATATTTTACTGATAAACCAATTCCAAATGTCTCTACAATACTTACATTCGACCTCGGTGGAAGCACTTTGGAAATATGTGTTTTCAAAATCGAAAGCTCTAAAATTACTTTGTTGAGCAGAATCAGTGATACAAATCTTGGAGGAAATAATTTTGACGAACTTTTGGTTGACTATGTTAAAAATTATTTAAAAACTGAATTCAATATTTCAATGTTTGACGGAAAACATTATGAAATAAATAGAGTTTGTCATAAAATTAAAAAAGATATGTCTATTTCCTATAAACAAGAGTAAGTGATTAATAAAATTTGTACGTTTTTTTTAAAATTTTAATTATAGGTTTCATTTCGGAGATCTACGGCCAGATGTCGAAGCTGATATACCTATTACAAAGAAATTGCTTGAATCATTATCTGCAGATCTATTAGATATCATTCAAATGAAAATACATGATGCCTTAAATAATATCAAATTTGAGAATAACCAAATTGATATGGTACTACCAGTTGGTGGGGGTTGTAGAATGCCTATGATAGAAAAGTTGCTTCTTAAAACATTCCCCGCCAGTGTACATTGTAACGTCTATTTTCCTGATGAATCTGTTGCCATTGGAGCTGCACTTTATGCTTATGATTTGATGCAGAATTTGAGAAATGATATCCCAGAAAAAAACACCGATGAAAGCCTTGCCGTCGCAAATGATAAGCACATCGTTAAATAAATTGTTTTGAGCATTGTTTACTGTGTTAAAAATGTAAAAATACTTCTTTGATTCTTTGTTAATTTTAATACATAATTGTGCCCTAAATATTCACGACAGTTTTTAAATACATTTATATTTATTCTTCAAAAATAATTTAATTTTTAATTTTAATTTTTTTTTTTCAAAAATGCATTTTATCATAAAACAAATTTTTAAAACTGTTCTTTGGTTTTATACCCATTTTTTCATTAGGTTGTGTTCAGCATCCTTAGAAATATTTTATTGACAACTGACATTTTTTGATAAAGTCGTTACCTAAAAAAGCTTTTCAAACAAATTTTTTTTTTCTTTTATGTGCATGGGAATTCTTATCTTTCATTTATTGATTTTCTTCTCGTGATTATATGCGGTTTTTCTTTTTTCTCGTTTAAATTAAAGTTAAAAAATTTAAATTTCTTAATTTCAACTAAAATAAAGTAATTTTAGAATGCAAAAAAAAATAAAAGTCAAAACGGTTTCAAAAAACTGAAGCTAAAATGTTTTAAAAAATTCTTTTTGGTTAACTAATAGCAGTGAGTGTAACAAATACCAAATCCAAAATTTTACGGTATATACCGAGGTGTAAATGAAGCTTTTTAGAATCAGATCTTGTAGTAATAAGAATCCTGTGAAAACATTTTATAATAGTTTTAGTTAAAAAAAAGAAATTTGGTTCCCTTAAAATTTTGGATCAAAAATATAAAGTTGCTAAAATAACAATGCAAATCTGCATGTCTCTTTTGGGATAGAAGTTATAAAATGTAACGCTTTAATACTTTTCACACTTATGCCAAATTCGTAAAAAATACATTCTTCTTCATAGAGTTTTTAAAAAAATCTTTTTTTAGCCATTAATTGAAAACGTGCAAGGTGTTAGAAGTTATGCCATCATTACTAATTTCAAAACATGGTTTTTGGTTAAAAAGAGAACACGTTTTCTGATAAAAACACATGACAGAAGTGCAGATTATTTTAATTTTTTTATAGTAACTATTGATGATAAATAGGAATTATTTATTTTACTTTAGTAGAATTTTATCAGCTTTTAAAAATGAGAAACAGGAAGTAGTGATAAAAATACTGATGAATTAAAGTTGCTTTGTGTCATTTAAAACATCTTTATTATTATTTTTATCAAATGATTATTTTTTGCAAGTTTTATAAAAAATTACTTAACTTTAATATTAAAATTGTTTTATCAGCTTTTAAAAAAAATTTAAAGAAGTTTCGAAACAATTTTTATAGTTCGTGCATTGATTTCAAAAGGCGTTCCAAAATGAGAAGAAATAATTATTAGTCATCGTTTTTTATAACCAAAATTTCAGTCGTGGAATTTGAATTTTAGCATATACGTGGTGAAATATATTTTATTGTCATCATTTCACTTTAAATTTTGTTCTAGAACTATAATGTTAAACTTTTAGGCAATTAAATGCAAATGGCCGATGTATTTCAATAAACTTAAGAAAAAAACGAAGTTGAAGTTTAAATGTCGAAAAAAAGTGGGATATTTGCCGGGATTGATCTTGGCACAAATAATAGTTGTATAGCGATTTATAAATATGAAAAGACGGAAGTTTTAGCTGGTGCTGATGGTAAGTTTTTTGATTATTAAAATAAGTTAACAAAATTGTTTCAGGATCTCGTATTACTCCATCTTATGTATATATTGGAGAAAATGGAGAAAAGCATGTTGGAAAAAGTGCTAAGAATTATGGACATAAAAAACCTGAACGGCTATTTTATGGTAAAATTTTTTTTCAAAAATTTGTAAAAATCTACATACATTTTTTAGATATAAAACGATTATTTGCAGCAAAAACATCTGATCAAATATGTAAAAAATATAAAAATCAATGGACATTTGATATTAAAAGAGATGCGGAAACAGGATATTGTAATTATAATATTGNCAGGATATTGTAATTATAATATTGATGGAAAAATATATACCCCTGAAGAAATTTCTTCAGAAGTTTTAAAGAAGCTTGTTGCCTATGTTGGAGAACATATCGACGGAGTTGTTTTGACAGTTCCAGCATTTTTTTCAACAGAACAAAAAAACAAAATTTTGGAAGCAGCTGAAATGGCTGGAATAACTGTGCTTCAACTTATTTGTGAACCAACAGCCGCTGCCATTGCATATGGAATGGAACATTCTTACATAAATGGTGAAATGTTATTCGTATTCGATATGGGCGGTGGCACATTTGATATTACTATTATTAAAATTTTGAATTCTAAAGATTTCGAAGTTATTGTTCTTGGTGGTGATTCACATTTAGGAGGACGAGACTTTGATGGTGTAATAATAGATTGGATGTTAAAAAAATTGGAAGATAAAGTTGGAAAAAATGGTTTAAAAAAGTTAATGCCAAGGAAGAAATATAAAATTATGGAAATGGCAAAAGAGGCAAAAGAAGCATTAAGTCAAGCTGAAGATGCAGTGTAAGTTTTGCTAAAATCAAGGCTGCGAATAAATAAAAAATAATTTTTCAGGATTCAATTAAGTGAAGTACATTCTGATGCATCCGATGTAACCCTTACAAGAACCGAATTCGAAGAACTTTCAAAGGGACTTGTGGCAAAAGTTAAAGAATGTAAGTACTTTAAAATGTAAAGCATTAAATCAGCAAGAAATTAATCATGTTTTATTTGTTGGTTGAGCTTCAAAAATGCCAATGATTGCAAAATTATTAAAAGAATTTTTTAATGAAGCAAAATTCTCAAAAACTGTTAATGCTGAAGAAATTGTTGCGCTTGGTGCTACAAGACTTGCTGCAAAACTTGGAAAACAATCTACTCGTTCTGATATTACAGAACTCAATTACAAAGATAAAATATCCCTGAAAGTTGGAATCGAATATGCTGATATAAATGGGGATAGTGTGATCAGAAAAGTATTTGATAGTAACACATCATATAATCAAGAGCAAGTTATCAATATGAAAACAATGCAAGATAAGGAATGTGAAATTACGGTAATTATTTTTTTCAATAGTCATTTGTAAAATATTTATTTTTTAGCTTTATGAAGGTTTATATGATGAATTGGAAAAGAATACTCATATTGGAGGTTTAAAACTTATGAATCTTCCACCCAAAAAAGCAGAAGAATATAATGTTGATGTCATTTTAACAATTGATAAAAATGGCATTCTTGAAGTTAAAACAAATGATTTAAATTGTGCCGTAAAATACAAGACACAGTTAATACAGAGAAGAAATATATAGACGAAAGAAAAGTTGATAAAATGCTTTGTTCTTATTTATTTAAAATTCTTTTTAAAATTTGTTTATTATTTGGATGTTTTAAATTCTGATTAAAATATTTTTGCATATCTATTTAAATAATACTGAAAATCAGCTTTGTACTTTCATAAATTGTGATAATATGATTTCTTATAACTTGGGGAACATCCATATCTTACGTAATCAGTTTTATGGGAGGGTGGGGGTAAGCCAAATCTTATGCGGCTTTGATGTGCGGCATAAGATCAAAGGAAAAAATCTTACGGAAGGGTGGGTGGGGTTGAAAATTTTGAATTTTTTGCTTACGTAAGATCTGGATGTTCCCTTGGCGCACGGAAAACTTCAAAAAAGAAACATCCTCTTATTTCGAAATAACTACCTAAAAAAGCTTGTATGAATGGCAACACATAAAAAAACATGTTTTTTTATTTTGTCATGCCTTTTGTTTAAAGCAAGGGGGATTAACAATTATATTTCGGGAGTCTCCTTTTTATTGTACACGTGAAAAATCGGAACTCCTTTTTTTGGAAAACGCGTGTCCTTATTTTTATGATTTAACCCTTTTTTCTTTTTTCCCGACAACATAAAAAAGGAGATGACAAAAAATGCGTAATTGGCTCAATTAGTGTTGTTCGCAGCGAACAAAAAAAATGAAGCCGCTTAGTTTTTTGCTTTTCGAAAAATATATAAAATTTTTTGCGAAATACAAAAATAGGGGGAATTTTGTGGTTTGCAAAGTTTTAAAAAAGGGCTAATGCTTAATTAAACATAAAAGCAAGAAGCTTTTAGGAGTTAAAGTTTCTATAACATACAAAATGTCAAACTTTTAATCAAGAAAAAGAAATTTTTTCTCGTTGAAATAAAAATGCAAATATGAATAAAAAATTAATCAACATAATAAAAAAAAAAGAATATGGCTAGCAATGTGCAGGGTTTTTTCAAAGTTCGCTAAATGTTATAAGTTTGGTATCATCAGATGCGCAGTAAAAATATTGATGGAAAGAAAAAAAGAAATGAGTAAAAAAAGTAATATTACTGCTTAATATTACTGTTAAAAAGTAGAAAAAAAAATTTTTTTTCAGCCAGGGAACACATTTTCTTTATAAAAATTTTCGTGTCGCGTTCGC
>CABFKP010004995.1:0-10809 GCA_901779475.1 Panagrolaimus davidi
AAAATATTTTATTTAATGTGTTTAAACAATATTTTTAAATTATAAGTGAAACATTTATTTTACAATTTGTTTTAAACATACGATCAACTGTGTTTTAACAATAAATATCATATATTATTGAACGTATTTTTTGCAAAAAAAGTTTGCACTGTAGTAATTTCGATTAGTTACACATTTTATTATAATATTAATTTGATTTTCCGCTTTCCATTTCTGCTGAAAAATTTGTTCTATTCTTTGGTTTTATAGCATCAACGAGAGATGCTTTAAATAATTTCTATTAATCATTTTTTCATTTTTTCTGTGCATATTTTGTAAATCTTTTCATTATCGAATCACCTGACGACAATGGATTTGTTGATTTATTTTTTTCAGTCCTTCTTGGATGACAAGGTTTCCAGGCATCATCAGCACTTGTTAATCATCGATTACGTTGATGAACACTTTCAATATTAATGTAAATTTCGATTGTTTTGATGATTTGGCTTTAAGGTTTTTTACGGCAACAGCAAGAATGTCGAAAAAGAAATTCGATTAAATACGAAAAACCTGAAAATGTAAAAAAATTCTAAAATATTCAAAAAAGGAGCAAAAAACAACCAGTGAAAAATGGTAAAATATTCAAATGGAAAAAAAAGGAAGAGGGCAGTCAGCAAAAAAAAGCTGAAGTTGAGAAATTAAGAAAGATTGATTTTCACAGACCTCGTCTCATGTAAAATATCGTCGCTATTAAAGGCTGTAATGCCAGTGCAAGCTCCTCCTCCTTCTCACTTTTGGCTGCTAAAGAAAAAAAATTTATTTGCAATGAAACTCTCCTTGAAAAAATGCTTTAAATCAATTAATTCATTTTTTTGTCTCCGAAAGCATTACTCTAAAGGTATGAGAACATATCCTTCCCTATCATCCGTCATAAATATAACAGATTGGTATTTTTCTTTATCGGTTTTTAGAGACAATCTTCTCAAAAAAACAGTCTTTCTATAATATTTTTTTTTATTTCAGGTTTGCTGGATTTATATTGAAAAAATAAGAAATTAAAATAATTTTATGGACAATTATTATTAAAATGTTATCCGAGATGGATATTGACAATACATTACTTGTCGAAAAACTTTACCCAATTATTTCAAATATCAAACTTTCAAAATCTCCACCATCAAGTGATTTTCAATCTGATATTTTAAAATATATGAACAGAAATCCTAAGCCAAAACAAGTTGTTAAACTGATGAAAATGAATAAATATTATGTTCGCGGAAAAAGTGAATGGTCTTTTATTGTAGATTTTACATGGTGTGAACATGATCCATCAAGCCCTGATTACAATGATGAATTAACCAAAAAAATTATCTTTAATCGCTTTTTAGCGATTGGAAAATTTAAGATTGATTATCTTAAGCATAATCTTGAATATCGTTCCACTACTAACTGATGCTTTCACAATTTGTTTGCGTTCAAAAATTTATTGATGTTTTTTACAAAATAAAATGTTTTTATAAAATAATAAACAAAAATTTTAAAATGATTTTATGTTATTTACGTTATAAAAATTTTTTGAGATTGAATAAAATAATTGTACGAGCTTTGGCAAACAATAAATGCAACAATACATTTGGAACCAGATTCAATATAGCCCTGAAAAAAATTATACATTTTCGCATTTTGCATTGTTTTTTTTATTAAATAAAAAAATTTTATTTATATTTTTTAAATGTGTGATTCTACTACAAAGAATTTAAATTACAAACAACCATTTTTTGTTTCATTATTGCTATTGTTACTATTATTTAAAAGAATTTGTCAAAGGTGCATCTCGATCATTTGGCAGTTTTGTTTTTGGTTCTTTTTTGTTTTCTCAAAAGGCACTAAGATTATTTTTTAAAAATATTTACTTTTACTTTGTACCAGTAAATGGTCTTCGTATTACGGAGTATAAGACCCAGCATTTACATTGTTGCAAACATTGCAACAATATGGAAATTCTCACATTGTATCGATTACTTTTATTTCGATTTTGAAGCATTTTTAGCTTTTATGGCAAAGGTAATTCTATTTTTCAAAATAATTTATAATAAAATACTTTAATTTCAGAAAGAACCAAATTTTTATACAAAATTTTGTTTCGAAAATTCCAAATCCGTGTACAAAAAAATTGAATCCTTTGTTGAAAAACTTGTCTTTAATGGTTTTCCTGATTCTTGTCCACTTTTCTTTCCTAACATTCATTGCAAAAATAATGAAACAAAATTAACAAAACTTCAAATTGATTATTGTAAAGGGAAACGAATCGAAATTCTAAATTATTACTGATAGGTTTCACCTTTTTTCTTTTTTATGATTATAATTTACTGGAATTGTGCCGTTTACTTAAAACTTTTGAATTTGAAGAATTTCGACTTTTATGGCAAACGTAATTCTATATTTTTTGATTCATTTTTATATACTATATATTTCCCATTAGCAAAATGTCGTTCACGATTTGTTGAAAATTCTCCACCAAATTCACCAGGATTTCGGATTCAAGCAATTCCACCACAACAAGGATGTAATATTATTTAAAGTTGCTTGCACTTTAATATCAGCATTTTTTGTGATTTTTTTCGCTGTTATCACAAATTTATTTTTTGATCTCTGTTTTATTCAATGCTCTGCCTACCTTTTTTATTGTTTTCAATTTTTATTAAACTTAGTATTGTTGTTCTCTCTCTATTATCTGTTTTTATTTTACTTTTCTAAAATAAATTATAAAAACTTTAAAACAAATTTTTACAACAACATACTTTTTCATGGAATGTCAAAGCTATAGAAATTCTTGAATTTCCGAAAGCAAAAAGAAAGTAAAGTTTGGTGTCGGCGAATTAACTCTGTTAAATAACTTTTGTTTGTTTGATTCATTGTTGATGATTGTTTTTTTTTGTAATATTTTTTAATAAAAGATTTATGTGAATTTGCAAAAGTAATAAAAATTTTAAAAATTGTTATACAAAAAATCAAAAGTGTAGTGAAAAAAAGATTAGATTTGAAGGAACCAAAAAAATGTAATCAAAGTAAAAAATTTGCATAAATTTGTTTCAACAAAAACAATAAATCATTTTAAATTTTTGTAATCTCTCAAAAAACATTCTTCGAATTTCATTTCATTTTTTATTGCTTGTTTATTCTTCTTTTTTGTTGAAAGGAAAAAACTGATAATCGTCGAAGAAAAAGGCTGCAACACCATCATGGCATCTGGAGGAACAGCAAGTGGTGGAAGAAAACTAAATGAAAATAAACCTGATGAACCACCATTTCAAATGAAAATTGTTGATAATGAAAATTCTGTTTTAACATTTCGGGCACCACCAGGTGGATTTCCACAAACTTCAAATCCTGGTGATCAAAGAGGTGCTGTTACATTGGATTTAAAAATAAAAAATACAACGAAGCATCGACAAACTTATAAGGTATGTACAAGTTTTTATGAAAAGAGATTTTATGTAGGGGGTATAGAATAAAAATGCTTCAAATATCTTTTTAGGTAAAATGTACCAGTTTTGAAATATTCCGCGTACGGCCTCCAGTTGGATTTATTAAACCTGGTGAAACTTTAACTCTTAAAGTATCATTTTTAGCTACAGTAATTCTTGTTTTTGTTTATAAATTTATCCTAAAATAATCAAACATTTTTTAGACAAAAATATTGCCAGAAAATAATAAACATTTTTTTGCAATTTATCATTTCAAAACTAATGAAAATACTCCAGCTCCACAACTTTGGACTTCAACTGTTAAACCTGAAGGAAGGCATTTAATTGATAATCGTTGTAGAAATGAATTGTTTTTTATTTTTTAGGTGTAAAACGAATTGTTGCAGCATTTGAAAATCCTGATGGTACTTTATTATTACATGCTGGCAATACTTCATCAACTGCAACACAAGGAAAAGGACTTAATATTGTAACATTCGATAATCTGTTAAGAACCATGACAGAAAAAGTTAATAGTGAATTTGGTGTTAAAATTGTTGAAACAGTTTATCCTGAATCATCACAAGTATTCCAAGCATCTAATATTCGTGATAACTGTTATCCACGTCATGGCGAACTAAATTCATTGATTGTTCCACTTTCTGGTTATTTTCTTCCAACATCTCTTAATCGGCATTTCACAATTGGTTTTTTTTCTACATTAGGAGAAAGAAAATGCTTTTATTTAGATAGCCTATTGGGAGAAGCAAGTGATTCGTTTATTCGTATTAAAAGTGGACTGCAAAATACCCTCCTTGGGAATAAAAAATTTCCTGGTCATTATTATTCTATAAATGATAATCCCGATAATTTATATTTTACAATGGTTAGCCGTACAGAATCCAAAAAATTGGTAAATGAACAAGGGAGAGATGGAAAAGATACTGCATGTGCTGTATATGCATTTTAAAATGCTGAAACAATATATTTAACTGGTGAACCTCAAAAATTAGATCCATTCTCCATTAAAGAAGAACAAGAAAGAATGGATAAAATATTGGAATTAATTGATTCAGAAGTTGATTTTGAATGGCCTCAAACACTCCAAAAGCCATATATTAAGAATTAAAGAAGAAAATAACTTTATTATTATATATTGTAAAGCATGTGAAATAAATTGATTTAAATAAAATATAACATTCTAAAAAAAACCGTTTGTTGTAAATTATGGGGTTAGAATTGGCGATAACAACGATTATCGCCAATTCTAACAAAACTTGTTGATTGAATTATTTGAAACTTTTGGATTTTCTCAAAAATGCTTAAAGTCAAGACTATAAAATAATATATGGTGATACTGTTGATGGTGTTGCTACTGTTGATGGTGTTGCTACTGTTGACGGTGTTGCTACTGTTGATGGTGGTACTACTGTTGATAGTGGTACTACTGTTGATGGGAATTTCCTGGATAACTCTTATAACATGGATATACATGATAAAAGTCACCGCTAGTTCACTGTGTTATGTCCCCAATATGGTCCTGGAAATATAGTTTTTGCAGAAAATAGTATAAAAGTGCATCGCATGGTTACGTTTATTGTTTCTATTGATCTCCATGTAAATGTAAAATTATGTGAAAAAGAAAATGAGACCAAAAAAACTGGTCCCTGCCAACAAATTTTTGCACTTGTTGTCCAATTACCGTATACGAAAATTGATCAACAATTGATGAAAGTTAAAAAATGGTTTTGCAAAAAAGACATTTTTAAAAGTTTTTTAGGTTGAAAAAAATAATTGCACGAGCTTTGGCAGACAATGAATGCAGCAGTGCTGTTGAGCAGGGTGTGTGGAAAAACTGGACTGGACCTTCTTTTGGTCCGGACTAGGATTTCCTGGACTGGACTCGCAATTTTTTTAAAAAGTATATTTTTTAGGGGTATTAAAACCAATCTGTTTTATCATATATTAATATCTTAAATATGTTTTTTTTTAAAATTGCGAGTCCAGTCCAGGAAATCCTAGTCCGTCGAAAAGAAGGTCCAGTCCAATTTTTCCACACACCCTGTTGAGCATTCATGTGACCAAGCGAGCATCCCTCCAGCTTTGGCAAGACACACACACATGGGCATATGAGAAAAACAGAGGCAATGTTTTTCACTATTCCCACGAACCACAAAGAAGGGCTGCATCCTTTTCTAACGAAAATGGATATTGACTAAAATTCTTCCATTCTTTTATCCGTTTTTGTTTACTAAAAGTTTTTAATCGTATATGTTTACTCGCTTTAATATTATGTCGGGTTTTGCAAATTATAAATAAACTAAAATTTTAGACACAAATTTTGACAAAATGACGTTTATGTATACGAATACAGAATATGATATTTCACAAAAACTCAATCCAATAATCAAAAAATTAATTATTCCATCATATCCACCATCAAGCGACTTTCCATCTGATGTTTTAAAATATATGAAAGCAAATGCTAAGCCAAAACAAGCTGTAAAATTAATGAAAAGGAGCAAATATTTTTTACAAGGAAAATGTCAATATACTTTTCTTGGACAATTTTTAACTCTGCACCCGGATTGTCTAGAAAATTATGAAGAATACAAATTGGATGAACTTCCAAATAATTTGGGATTCAGTGACGAAATCTGTGTTGAAGATGGAAGCCTTCTTCCACAATTAATGTCTAAAACTGTTGCTTGTGAATTGGAACATTTAATTATAAAGGCTCAACAAATCTCATTTGAGGGATTTAAATTTCTAATTTCTTCTGGAAAAGTCAAAAGGCTTAAACTGTATAATTCCAGTGTAATCAATGAAAATGATGAAATTGTTCCATATGAAGATCTTTTTGATCTCATTCCTTCTCTTCGTAATTTAGAATTGTAAGTTTTTTTTAATCTTCTTTGTATTCAAATAGATATATAAACGTTTTTAGAAATTATGATCCAAAAAGAAAATTTTCTCCAAAGTTTCTTGAAAAAATTTGTGATTCAAATTTGGAAGATCTTAATATTAACGAATTAACAGAAGATTTTGATTTTGAGGAATTTTTGAATTCTTTAAAGGTAAATTATATTTTTTTATTCGTTGATTTCATCAATTTTTACTTCAGAAAAAACCAAAGTTTGATATTCATCTTTATTTCCTCAAATCTGTAAACTGTGAAACGATACATCCTTATATCGATAAATTTCTTGCTGCGGGCTTAACTGATATATATCCATCTTACATTCACGGTTGTCTTCCTAAATGGGGCGACTTTCTTGACTTAAATTTTCGCTGCCATGACAGCTCAGTTGGGAGTGCATTAGATTGAATTCAGTATGTGATTTTTTACCCAATGATGTTTTAAAATATATGAAGAAAAATGCCAATCCCAAACAATCTTTAATTGATGATAATATAATTTTATCTGTTTTTTTGTGAAAATACGTATATGTTTTCTATAAAATTCTTTTTTTTCGAATGCTTTTGTTGGCAGTCGAAAAACAACCGCCAAATTTAAAAATCTCTTGCTAAAAATTTTTATGTTTTTCTCGGATAAAAAAAATTTTTCACATACTTTCACAAAACTTTACGAAAAAAATTTTTTTATCGGATTTTCAACCACCCTATTAGTTCGTTTTTTTAAAGTTTTGTAAAAGTTTGTGAAAACTTTTTTTTTCCGAGAAAAACATAAAAATTTTTAGCAAGAGATTTTCAAATTTTGCGGTTTTTCGAATGCCAACAAAAGCACTTTGCCAGACATTGGATGAAAAAAAGAACCGTCGTTTCGATGTGATTAGTGAAGAACTAAGATGATTTAACAACGTTGCGTTTCTCTAAAAAAAATTTGAGCATTCAATATTTAAAACATTTTTATATAATTAAAAAGTCATTATCTTTAAATTTTCTTCTATCATTATTTAAATTATTATTATCAGAAATTGAGCCATATTGAACTGATAAAAATCTTGGTCGTTCAACAACAGATTGTTGTCGGGTGCTTGCACGTGTAACAGCTTTTGAACGAATTTGTTCAAAGTTTTGATAAACTGGTAATTGTCGAGTTTCGGGAAGATTTCGATATAAATAAAATAAACAAAATAACTGAGAATATATGAATGGAAAATAAATGTAAGCTCCAAAGAAATTTTGAAATGTTGCATATCCAAAATTTACAGTTATTGAAGCAATTGCATGAATGAGGATTACAGCTTGGGTTGCAGTTACTTTTGCACTTGTTGGAAATAAATCTGCGATAAGAAGAATATAAAAATAATCCACTCCAATTGCATATGAAAGTCCAATAAAAACTGTGAAAATTACATTTAAAGATATTGTAAATCTTGAAGGACCATGAATTGAAATAAGAATTTCAGCAAGAAATAAAATCATTGAAGAAATAACTCCAAAAAATGTTCCAAGCAAAAAAATTGGTCGTCTGCCAATTTTTTCGTAAAAATATGGAAGCAGCAATGAAAGGGGGGTATAAAAGAGTGATGAAATTGTATCAAACCATAGCGCCTGAGAATTACTAAAACCAAATCGAATTTGTATTGGATTTGAATAAAGATTATAAAGTTGAACGGGACCAAATGCAGGAACCAAAGCAGCAATAATTACAAGAAAAAGTGATTCCCGAAGTCCCAAATCTGACCAAAGTGATTCATATGGATCTGCTTTAATTGTTTCTATGGAGTTTATTTCCATTTCGTATTCATTAAGGATATGATCTGAAATTTTGATATCTTATAACTTTGTTCATTGTAAAAATTAAAGGAAGCGGGCTTTTTGATCCATTTTTTAAAAAAGAAGGATTTCAAAATATTTGTATTTTTCAACCCTTCGATATTCGTGATCAGGCAAACTCCTGAAACGAAAAAATATCACCTTTGTTAAAAAAATAAAAACAATGGAAGCTGCATTTTCGTTTCAAGAGTTTTTCTGAATCACGAATATCGAATGGTTGGAAAAAAAAGAAATATTTCGAAATCCTTCTTTTTTAAAAAATGGATCAAAAAGTCCGCCTCCTTTAATTTCAAAAGCAGCAACCTTTCATCGATTTTTTCTGTGTTTGCTTTTTTGTTCGAAAAAACATTTTTAGCTATTTACGAAATACATTTTGTTTTTGAATATTTGAATCTTTTAAGTTCTCAATTTCAGTTTATTGAAAATATTTGTAGGTACATTTGCTTCTTTTTATTGTTGCAATGATAATCTTATTTTTATCTGAAGAAGAACCAACTGATAAGTTCATTATTAAAAGAGAAATATATAATTCTTAATCCACAATATTTTTTTGAATTTATTTGACTGTTTTTTGTATCTTTTCCATAATTTTAGTTTAAAGGGTTTGTAAATTTTATTCTCTACGTTTTTTTCCCGGTTACAAATTATTATTTTCGACAATATTTAGCTCTTACTGTTTTTCACGTCACTCAAAAAAAATCTCAAGCGCTGCTGTAAAAATTTATTTTTATGCTCTCGTTTTTTTCTTTATGTTTTATAACATTTTTCATATGCGATCGTTATTTTTTTTGCGCTAAATTTTGAAATCATCAATTTATTGATCTATTTTTTGTTAACAGACAAAAATAATTTTTTGCTATTTGTATGAAAAAATGTTGTTTTTGAATATTTAATTTTTTTTCTTACTCCTCAATTTCTATTTATTTTTAAATAATTGTAGAAACACATTTGCTTTAAATTTCTGTTACAATGATAATCTTATTTTCATCTGATGAAAATAGTCGATTAAAAGTCATTATAAAAATTAAAAAATGTAAACCTTAATCCGCAAAATTTTTTAATGATTTTCATGGTGGATTTTCGTATCATAAAAAGAAATATGTATTATTATTATTGACATCGCTTTCTTACTTACTGCTGCTTTATCGTTTTTAAATTTCATTCTCTTACAAATTATGACTATTTTTTCCGGCAGATGTTTAATTCTTTTCTGTTTCTTCATCGCAAAAAAAAGCAATGCAGTAAGAATTTATTTTTATTTTCTCATTTTTTGCTTCACTAAAATCATTTTTTTCATTTCTTCCAAAAACATTTTTAAAATGTGAGCTTTCGAAATTTGCACAAAATTTCGAAAGCAACAAATTTCTTTTGCTCTGTTTTTTTAACAGATGAAAAAATTTGTTGGCTATTTACAAAATAAGCTTCGTTTTTGAATATTTAAGTTTCGTACTTCGTCAATCGTTGTTTTTTTTAAAGCATATTAGGTAATTATTATTGTTGTATTGCCATTTTAATAAGAGGTAAAATACCTCAAGACATTATTAAAAGGGAAAAAAATTTGATTCATAAGAATCTATTGGATTTGAAATAAATCGTTTAACCCCTCTGATTTTTATAAAAAAATAATGTTTACTTTGCATTATTTTTTTTTTCAGAAAATTTTTTTATATCATTTTTCTGTTTTGATCGAATTAATGATAACTAATATTTTGTCATTTTCTTAGCCTCTAAAATGTGCATTAAAAAAAGTAAACTTTCTTGTTTTTATTCATCGTTTTTTTTTATTTTTCATTTTTGCGTTTTTTGATGACTGACATCTTTTTTTTGCGTTTTAAAATTTTAATCTATTTTTTAATATTTCATGCCTGATTTGTGGAGTAAAAATGTCTTGTTAAACTTTGAAAAAATCGTGGCCAGATTTTTACAAAGTTTTACAGAACACTTTAATTTTAAAAATTATTTTGATTTGCCAGAAATCCATAATAACGAAAATTAAACTTAAACTTTTTTAACTCAACGATGACTAAATTAAATTTATAGTTATAATAATGGCTTAATTTACTTTTAAAATTTTGCTCTTTACAATTTCAAACACTCGTGAACTAAGATTTTTCATAAAAGAAACAAACCAGTATCAACATTTTTTCCATGAAATCTTTTAATTGTTTGTTTAATAATTTTTGTATCTTTTCCTTGAATATATTTAAATTTTGGTGATTCTGGAATAAAGCTTGCAAGGATCATAAAAATTAGCGCAATTACAAGGGCCCAACCCGCTTGCCAATGCCATCTTTCATCATTTCCAAATCCAAATGGAAGTGTTAAAATTCCACCAATAATTACAAGCAAGTAACTGCATGTTCCAATTCCTTGGGTTGCAAGACCTAAACTAATGAAAAGTAGACGAGTGTATTAAGATTTTTAAAAAACTTTTGCATAAATGATAACAAATTTTAACTTTTTATTATATAATATAATTTATATTGCAAAAATAAAGGCATTTTTGTCACTTCTTAAATATTGTTTGGTCACCGGACGACAAATTTTAAAAAACGATTATGACCGCCAAAAAAAAGAAGTCACTTTCCGTTCGGGATCATTTTTTTAAAACTTTATTTTG
>CABFKP010005004.1:0-10811 GCA_901779475.1 Panagrolaimus davidi
GAACAAAGTAATGGAATTGAAAATCGATGTGAATGTTTTGGAAAATTTATGGGAAAATGGTGCGAACAAATGAGATTATCTGCACACTTAAATTCAACTTCAACAACAAATAATGCACAAAAGTGCCCGAAAGAATATTGTAAAAATGGAGGTACAGAAAAAAAATGTAAAAACTATAAAAAATTTAAATAAATTTTAGGTAAATGTAAACTTGAAAAAGGTCATCCAAAATGTGAATGCTTAAATCCATCTTTTACTGGCGAAAAATGTGAAAAGCGTGCCACTGAAGATCTTTGCTCCCCAAATCCTTGCCTCAATGATGGCCAATGCCATTCAAATGGAACAACAGTTTCATGTTTCTGCCTTGAAGCTTTTACTGGCTCAAAATGCGAAATTAAATGTGAATGTGGAATCAATGAACTTTGCCGTGAATCAATTCGAAATCCTGGAACTGCAGAATGTCTTACGGTACCTGAACCTGAAATTATTTCTGGAATTATTCCCGATAATAATAATAGTTTTCCATCTGATTTTCCTTTTCTTGAAACTACTAATGAAATTGATGATGATGGAACAACAACAAATTTGTTAATTACAGAATCACAACCATCAACGACTTTAACAAATTTCCCAATTCCATCTTCAACACTTTTAACAACACAAAATTTTAATAATAACAATAATAATAGTAATAACATTGAAGTGACTCCTGCAACGACTGTTTCTTCTTCTTCTGTTGTTACAACAGCAACATTAAATCCTAATAATTTATATTCTTCTACCATAATAACCGAAACTGATACATTTGATGAGTTACTTGTGAGTTGATTTTCAAACTTCTTAAAAACTTTCAACCCTACTTTAATTAAACCCTTTTTATCGAATTTAAAAATTAAATTTTCAGAATGTTACATCTTGTGACAGTTGTGTAAATGCTCAAAGATGCTTATCAATGGATAATCGATATATTTGTTTATGCAATGAAGGATATACAGGAGCTTATTGTGATGAACCTTCAAATGTTTGTTCATCTCTTTCATGCAATAATGGACAAGTTTGCCGCCTTCAACGTACTGGTTCAATTGATTTACCACAATGTGCATGTGCACCTGGATATTTTGGTATTAATTGTCATGATGCAACAACTGCATCCTTTAAACCTTCATCAATTTTAATTTATCAATCTGAAAGTAAACTCTCAAAAGCTTCAGAATACAGTTTAATTCTTTCATTTCGAACTACCGTACCAAATGTACATTTTGTAACAGCAGAAAATTTATTTGGAAAACAACAATTTTCTCTAAGTTTAAATTCTGGATTTTTAACAATTTTAATTGGAACAACTCCAACTTCAATCAATGATTTGGTATTGGATGATGGACAATGGTATACAATTTGGTTTAATTCATCATCTTCAAAAATTACAATCGAAATTGAGGAATCTGGATCTGGATATATTTTAACCCGAAAACAACTTCAAATAAAACCAATAAATATTTATACAACAAAATTTGGAAGAATTTCAGAAGCTGAATCTTTTACCGGGTGTTTGAGAGATGTATTTATCAATCAACAACTGGTTGATCTTTTATCTTCTGATCGATCAGTTGATATTGAACCTGGATGTAATCGAAAGGATCAATGCAAATCTGATACATGTCAAAATGGTGCAACATGTATTGATTTATGGGATAAATTTAAATGTGAATGTGTTCGACCATTTTTAGAACCACTTTGTACCAATCAATTGCGGGAAGTCACATTCGGGCATGATAATGCTTCTTCGTTAATTGAATATTCAATTGAGGGAAATGATTCAAAAATTATTCGACAAAAAACTGATATATCATTTTTGTTGAGAACAAAAAATGAAAATGGTATTATTGGATTCTTAGGAAATCGTTCAGATGATGATGAAACACTTGGAACATTTTTAAGCATTGAAATGATTGATGGAAAACTTGTAATTAATGGACGACTTGGGGGAAAACGAATTATAACAGAAAAAAGTGAAAAACCAATCAATGATAATAAAGTTCATTTAATTGAAATTCAAAGAAGCGGAAATGATTTAAGACTAAAAATTGATGGAAAACAAGATTCAACAATGCAATTTCGACATCCTTTTGAACATCCACTTTTAGCTGATTCTTTCGTGCTGGGAGATCGAACAAGCATTAAACAAGCAGCATTTTCATCCCCACCTGGAAATTACTTTAAAGGCACATTACAAGATATTCGGGTAAATGGAAAATCTGTTATCCTTGCTGATGATCCACCAACTTTTAATCTTGAAAGTTTTGGACAAAAACAAATTGATCAAAATATTTTGGAGGGTACTGTAAGTGATGACATTTGTGCACAATTAAAACCATGCCAAAAAGGAAAATGTTTTAATACTTTTAATGATTTTGAATGCCAATGTGATTTGGGATGGATTGGAGAAAAATGTGAAAAGAAAGATTTTTGTGTTGATAAACCATGTCCATTTGGATCAAATTGTGAAAATTCACATGGTGGATATATTTGTACTTCCACGGCATCATTTTATCCAACTTCAGTTGTAAAGTATTCCCTTAAACTTCCCGAAACTGTCGCACCTCCAAAAGTATTTGCAAATTTTACTTTACAACTTCGAACAAGATCTAAGATTGGACAAATTTTTAAATTGGTATGTTTTGGCAGAAAAATTGATAAAACGATAATTTTAAACATTTTAGCAAAGTTCATTGGATTCAATTTCAATTACTCTAACAGAATTTGGGCTTGATATTATTTACAGTAATTCAACAAATTCCATTCGAGACCCCTTAGCCCTACCAATCAGTGATGGACAATGGCATACATTTTCAATTCATGAAGAAAATTCAAAATTATCCGCTGAATTTGATACTTTTCCATCCACGCCACTTTTGGCACCATTTTCACTTACTCGATTTGGCATTGATAAAAATGCCAGATTGGTTCTTGGAAAAGGCTTTAATAGTACTGGCTTTAAAGGATGTCTTCAAAAAATTACTTTTAATGATTTCCCTCAAATTTCATTTTTGTCAAAAGATACATTTGCTGGAAATTTAAATTCTGTGCTACATTTTATTCCAATTCAACGTGAAAATATTCAATCGGATGGATGCCATTCAACAGAAGTTTGTGGGGCACTAAATCCATGCAAAAATGGTGCATCTTGTATTGATCATTTTTATCTTAAAGAATGCCGATGCACTGTCGGATTTGAAGGAGAATTTTGTGAAAGGAATAAAGATGAATGTGCCGGACATGAAAGTTGTGGCATAAATGGAAAATGTATTGATGGAATTGGAGATTTTACTTGCCAGTGTAAACCGGGATATACAGGTGAAAAATGTGAAACTGCTATGGATTTATGCCGACAAAATCCATGCCAAAATAATGGAAAATGTGAAACATTATTAAATGGCACATATTCATGCATCTGTGATGAACAATATTTTGGTCATCGATGCCAACAAAAACGTTCTGTAAATTGTGCAACAAGACCATGTGAAAATGGTGGAATTTGTAAAGATTCTGATGAAGGAGTTATTTGTGAATGCCCTGTAGGTTTTGAAGGACCACTTTGTGAAGATGCCATTGATGATTGTGCTTCTCTTCCATGTACCAATGGTGGTACTTGTACCAATACCCCTGAAGGCAAGCATAAATGTGAATGCCCTCCAGAATTCAGTGGTGATAATTGTAATCAATTTGCTGATATCTGTCATCTTTCTGGCCAATCATTTTGTAAACATGGAGCATGTAAAAATATTTTTGGTGGAGCTTTATGCGCATGTGATGAAGGTTGGACAGGTTCAAGATGTGATATTGATATTGATGAATGTGCAGAATTTCCATGTGCAAATAATGGAACATGTGTTAATACAGCTGGAGGATTTCGATGCGAATGTGCACCATTTTATCTTGGATCTCGTTGTGAAATTACAGGTGTTTGTGCAACAGAGCCATGTCTGCATGGAACTTGCATTCAACATTCTGCAAAAGAACATACATGCAATTGTGATAAAGGATTTGAAGGAAATAGATGTGATGAACAAATTGATTATTGCCGAGATGAACCATGTCAAAATGGTGCAACTTGTCAAAAATTGATTGGTGCATTTAAATGTAGCTGTATTGCTGGATTTACTGGTGATACATGTGAAACAGATATTGATGATTGTGTTAATGGAGCATGTGCAAATGGTGGAAAATGTTTGGATCGAGTTAATGGATTTGAATGTGCATGTAATGGTACAGGATTTAAAGGTGCACAATGTACAGAAGATATCAATGAATGTTCAACTCGACTTCTTTTATCACATTGTATAAATGGACTTTGTAATAATATTCCTGGAAGCTATAAATGTCAATGTGAAGATGGATATATTGGACCAAAATGCAATATGGTAAATCCATGTCTTCCAGATCCCTTAAATCGAACCCTACACAATTGTATTCATGGAAAATGTACAAATCCAGCTGTTGTACAACTTTCATCAGGTCGAGAAGTTGCTCAACATGAATGTGATTGCTTTGAAGGATATACAGGTCCACAATGTACACATCAAATGGAAAAGCAATATTCTATTCCAATTGGATATATTGCTGGTCCATTGGTTGCTCTTATTGTTATTTTATGCCTTCTTGGTTGTATGCTTTTCTTTTTTATTGCTCGAAGTAAACGGGCAAATCAAGGACATTATTCCCCTTCAAATCAAGAACAAACTGGTGGAGCTCGAATGCAGGTTTGTAATTTATCAAAAAAATTAAAGCTTTATCCAAAAAATACTAACATTGTATTTCATTTCTTACAAAAATGCTTCTTTTAACTATTTCCACATATATTTTTTTGTTTATATTTT
Source organism: Panagrolaimus davidi (assembly GCA_901779475.1). Lineage (NCBI taxonomy): Eukaryota > Metazoa > Nematoda > Chromadorea > Rhabditida > Panagrolaimidae > Panagrolaimus > Panagrolaimus davidi. The sequence continues at coordinate 4,878 of CABFKP010005004.1, forward strand.
TGCTTCCCACAATTTTACCTTGAAACCGCTTTAATCAAAATATAACCTTTTCAGCATTTTTCAGATGTTCACAATGGAGGCACAAAAAATTCAATTACCCCCGAACAAATCTATGCCGGAGCGATTAATTTAAAACATCCTTCAAAACGTCCAGCTCCCCCACCTCCAGCTTCATCAGTTGCAACAACCTGGGCATTTACAATACATCAAGATGAAACTTTGTAAAACTTTTTGCCCTAAAATTTTTTCTCACTTTTTCAAGTCTTCTTTTATTTACAAAACGGGTATCTTTTTATAAAATTAAATAATTATTGTAAAATTTGATAAAATAAAATGTAATAAAAATATTTAATGCCAGTTTTTAATGGCTTCTTGTTAAATTTTTATTTTTATGAAATGCGAAAACACAACCATTTTTATACATTACTGTAACATTAAATGTGTCCTTTTTTGATCGTTGCTGTTGTTCTAAAACATTATTCCATACAAATAATGTAATTGTGTTTGAAAGAGATATTCAAATTTGGCTGTGTCTGAATACAACGTGGTTACAAATTTTTTGGCTACAAAACATTTTGTTAAAAAATATTTAAACCAAATTTAACATGTTTCCGGAAGAAAAAAAAAGGCAATTTAAATTTAATGGAAGTCAAAAACCAAATCCAGAAGCAACAAAAAATAGAGAATTTTGAAATGAAACAAAAATTACACATTAATATTTATTTAAAAAAATTTAATTTAAAATTTGCCAAAAAAAGTCTTATTAATTTTTTTTCCAGGTGAAAATGACACATTTTTCTATAAATAATTAATCAAGTATTTTTTTTATTTCTTAGAAAAAAGAAATCTATTAAAAAAATTGTTTAAAGAGATAAATGAAAGTGAAAATAAAATTGGCAAAAAGTAAAACATCTGGCTTCCAATTTCTTTTTTTTAACATTTTTTTTCAGTTTTGATGATGTCCAAAGCTTAAATTTTTTTTCAAGAGTTGAGATGCGAGAAGACAAGGACATTATATTTATTTCTCCTCCTTCTTCTTTCCTCTTCTTCTTCTTTTCTCCCCAAAAAAAGCATGTGCCATTCTTTCACTTTTATTTTTTCTGCTACACATTTTTAAAGCATTTTTTTTCGGGCATTCTTTTTTTCCACCCTCAGGGCAAAAACTGAAAAAAAAAACGACAATTTTATTTTATATTTTTTTTTCATGCCGCCCTGCACTTTCTTTTTCCCTTTCACTTTTTTTTTATTTTCGTGAAACCCAAGTCTATCTTTTTTTTTACTTTCAATTTCAAAAAAAAATTTCTCACAAGGGACCATTTTCAGATGTAAACCCCAGATTTCTTAGGTCATATGTGGAATCGATAGTACCCCTATAGGTATGAAAAACCCCCAAGTACTAGCTGCCCTTTCGGGGTTTTACAGAAGTTACAGGATTCTAAAGTCAAAAGTCCACGACCCGGGGGTCGTGAGTTAAGGAAAAAAACGCAGGTGTCAACTGAAAAGGTTCGCTTGTCAGTGTTTTTTTTATTTATGCGAAAAAAAATTTCTCAAGCATTCCGTTTGTTTTTTGAAGTCAAAAGTTTAAATTCTTCCGTGTTTCTTTTTTTAAGGCTTTAAAAAAGGACAAAAAATGTCAAACCTTTTGTTTCCGTTTCAATAAATTTCCAAGAACTTTTATGCCTCAGATTTTTTTTAATCACACACCTTTTTTCCATAGAAATAATTGTATGTTCGCGTGAAAAAACGCCCCAAAAGTTTTTAATAATAGCATTTTTTTCCATTAAAAAGTCAAGCTTTTGTTATATTTAAATAAGTTGCAGCACTCATATTTTTTCAAAATTTAATCTTTACTAATCTTATTTCAATTACTTCTGTGTTCTGTGTCACCCCTTCTTTTCTATTTTTTGGCTTTCTTTCAAAAACTTTTATCTCCTCTCTTTTTTAATGGCACTTTTTTATGACTTTAAATGTGTTGAATTATAATAGTAATTTTATTTTATTCAATTTTATTAACTTCTTTTTATTTTTGACTTTAGTAGAACCTTCTGACGTAAAAAGACAGTAAAAGCAGCGTTGGTAAAAAAATTAGCAGCAGAAAAAAAAACGAGAAAGGAAATGGTATTTTTGAAAATTCAAATATAAAAAATTGTTTGGTTTTATTTATTTTGATTTAATGGTTTTTAATGTTTTATGAAATGATTGAAGAACCAGAAAGTAGTTGTAAGTTTGGGATTTTGAAAGATATAAATTTATTGAAAATACTTTTTTGGCTATGAAAAAAATCAAGATTATTTCTAATTTTTCTTTTTTTTATTACTTAGGAATTTTACTGTATTTCTAGAAAATTTTTGAAAGAAAGGTTTAAAAACCGAATTTGAAATCAGACAAATATTTATAAATTTTGTGTAAAAAAACAACAATGGTTTCAAATTGACGACTTTTTTCTCACCATAAAAATAGGGCCATGGAGGAATGCTTTTAAAACCTCATAAAAGAAATAGCTTGAAAAATAAAAAATTAATTATTCCTCCCTTTTCGAAATTATTTTCTATATACTTTTTATAAATATTTTTATGCTTTAAAAACCTTTAAAAAATGTTTTTATTTTCCTGATTTTATTTTAATAAATCTGTCCAGATAATTTTTTTTGTCTTTTTTAAGCCCTTCATAGAATGCCATCAGATTCAGAAGTGATAATTGCAACAGAGACGGATGGAACGGGTACTCGGCATAAAGTTGTAATTCCAGCAGCAATGACTCCACGATCATTATTTAAAAAACCCCGACTAAATACAAGTCGATTTCCATTTTTAATGATTTGTGTAATTTGTTGTGGACTTTTACTACTTTTTATTATATTAATTGCAACTTCCGCAGAAACATGGTTTTCAAGTGGTGGTGGTGGAATTGATCGAAGCACAGATTATGATGATGGTGAAGAGCTTCAAGAACATGTATGTCTCCAATTCAATTAAAAAGCTAATTTTATTATTCAATTCTAAAGCTTTCAAAAAACATGTTTGTTAATTACAATATTTTAGGAAATTGTATTTGTAAAGCATACAGCTTCGGATGAAAGATATCATCGAGCAATTGTAAATGATGTAAATCGAAAACAGGGATCTTGGAAAGCTGTCTATAATAAATATGCATCAAAATCACAATCTTCTGGTCTTTTATCGGATCCAGAATCACAAAAAGTTTTTTATATTCGAAATATTGTTACAAATGAAAATTCAACATTCTCTGAATTAATGGGAGATACAATTTTGCAGCAAAAGTAAATTTTTGTTTTTTACGAAATGGAAAAATAATAAGTTTAATTTTTACAGAAAATTAGCAAAAATGAATATAAATTTACCTAAAAGATTTGATGCTCGAGAAAAATGGCCATTTTGTGAATCTGTTCATCGTGTAATGAATCAAGGTGGATGTGGATCATGTTATGTAAGTGACTTCCATAACAGTGGAAATCCCATTTCAAAAAAAATTTTATGACTGAACTTGAAAATCCGGGTATCATCTTGTAAAATTTTTTTTCATTAAAGTTTCAGTCGAAAATCTGATTTTCAAATTCAGTCACAAAAAAAACTTAAGAGTTTATTCAAATTTATGCCAAAAACAAACACATTTGATAACCCTAGATTTTTTATAGGCCGTTGCAGCAGCTGCAGTCATGTCCGATCGGATTTGTATTGAATCGAACGGAATTGAACAACCATTTATATCAGCACAAGATTTAATAAGTTGTTGTCCAAATTGTGGTGGATGTCATGGAACTGTTTGGGCTTTGCTATCATTTAATTATTGGAGGGATCATGGAATTGTGTCTGGTAAGATAATTTAACCAAAAAATAAGCATTTTATTAACAAACTAAAACAAAAAGGTGGTTCATATGGTTCATATGAGGGATGTAAACCCTACGCACAACCCCCAAATTGTGGTTCACCGTGTTCAATTGATATTTATTCAAAAAAAGATCATGATCATATGAAATGTCGAAGGCAATGCCAAAATCATTTTAGTAAAGAATATGAAGATGATTTATATCGAGCAAAATCTGTTTATTGGGTAAAAGTTAATAAAGTAACAGTTTCCAATATGGAAATGCTCAAAGCTGCTTTAAATATTACAACTGGTAATTGTTATTATACTTTTAAAAAATTGCTATGTTTAAATTTTTTAGAAAGTAATGAAGTAATAATAAAACGCGAAATTATAACAAATGGTCCGGTTCTTGCTTGCTTTGTCGTTTATGAAGAATTTCAACATTATAAAAGTGGTATGGTTTTTACGAAATTTAAATTAGCAGTCGTAGCGCTCAAAAAATTTTTTATAAGCTGAACCTGAAAATCAGGGATTTAATCCGAGTTTGTTAATTTTTTCAGCTCAAATGAAAAGCTCAGTTAAATCCCTGATTTTCAGATTCAGTCATAAAATTTTATAGCTCCTTTTGAACTTTAAAGTTTGAAATAAACATTTTTCGTTCTTTGAAAATGAAACAAAAGAATCGTGGGAATTTTCGGAGCAAAAAAGTTTGTAGCATTGAACATTCAAATTGTTGAACTTTTAAAATCCGTAAAAAAAGAAAAGCAACCAAAAACTTTAAAAAGAAAAGGTCAAATTTTTGATTGATTGGAACATTCATAATTGTTAAATTTAACTTTTCCATTTTTTAATAAGCATTCATCAATATTTTATTCGAATCCATAAAATATTAATTAATCTTTTCTCTCAAAAATTTGGTGTCATCAGTCACATGAATTTTTCAGAAAAAAGAAGCCACAATTGTCATTATTAAAAAATTTTGAAAGTAATAATATTATTTTTTTTCTATTTTTTANTTTTTTCTATTTTTTAGGAATCTATAAAGCTCAAACGAGTGCATTGAGTAAAGACTTATATGGACATTGTGCAAAATTAATTGGATGGGGTGAAACAGAGAATGGCCAAAAATACTGGCAATTTATGAATACATGGGGTCGTTCAAATTGGGGTGAAAATGGCTTTTTCCGAATGGCGGATGAACCTGAAGAGGTTGCAGCTGGAATTCCGATTTAAAATGACGAAAGCAAAGCTCTCACGCTTCTTAATTTTCTGTCTTTTTTTCTGCTTTGTTACTTTTCTGTTGTCTTCTGCTTTTTATCATCGTTTACTTAAAAACTTTTTTCGGCATTTTAAAAAAAAAACAAAAGAAAAAAAACTTTTTTAAATTTTAAAAAGTCATTTTCAAGTCTAAATTTTTTCCTTTGCGTTTTTTATCACAACAAAAAATAGCAGTGTTTTGAGATTGATTATTTATATTGATTTTAAAAGGGAGCTTTTTCTTATCATAATCTCTTCTATTTTTCTTTCTTCTGCTGCTCCTATGTTTTATGATGCACGGATTATTATGATTACACTAAAATAACACACACAAAATCTTATCAAAGTACAGGCATTTATCTTTGAACTTTTCTTTGTTTTTTTCTAGCACTAATTTTTTTCGCTCCTCAAAAAAATGTTTTTTTTGTTATTATTTTTAATAATAATACCCGAACTCATGATATTCTCTTTTACCTGTAAAGTCCAAATATTTAGACAAATTTTAACTTTTAAATTTTTTACGTAAATTTAAAAATGTTTCTTTTTTTCCTTCTTTGAACTTTAATGGCTTCGACAAATCTCAACGGAATTAATTTTTGTTAATTTTCTTTATTTTATCTAACTTTTATTTTTCACGTGTTTTTACTTTTACTACTTAAATTCAAATTTTGTTTGAAATTATTATTTAATTAATTTTTGTTTTCAAATTTGTACATTTGTTTTTTCCAGAAACTTGTAAATTTTTTTATCCGAGAAAAATTATATTTATTTATTTTTACTGGTTTTATTTACTTTTGTATTTATATTTAATATTTTTTGAAATAAAGATTTTTATTCTTTTTTAAAAA
>CABFKP010005014.1:0-10804 GCA_901779475.1 Panagrolaimus davidi
TTCTAGAGAAGATTGTGAAGAACCGGGATGACACACAGAATCACTGCGCGAAAAAATTTTTTTCTAAGACAAAACCCCGTCAAATTTAAAAAAAATTGTATGAGCTGTTTTGCGCGTTGGCTCACCCTTGGTGAAGAAAAAATTGTTTTGTGTCAACTGTAGCACTGTGTTTTTGTACAGTTAACCAAAAACAACTCTGATTATTTCACGGTAACCAAAATTTTGTCTTGGTTACCCTTAAAGTGATTTATTAATTTTAAGTTTTTCGTTTTTTTTTTGTTACTTGTAAAAAAATATTCCCTTTAATTTTATTTTATTAAATCTTATTTTTCACCCTTCTCTTGAATCTGGACAACTTTTTACCGGCATCGCGCTTCAAGCCCTGAGCCTCATTCATTGGATAGACAAACGCGGTTTCTTTCCAATTTTATTTTACGTTATTGTAACATAAATTATTTTTTAAAAAATGAATTTATGTTTTATTTGAAGCGCTATTAAAGTTTATATTTTACAACCAAGCATTTCAATTAGGGTTGTTCATTCCCCGAGGAATCCAAAAAATCGGGGGATGACCCAGGGAATTCCCCGAAACCCTGTTTTGACTGATTTTTAATGCTCTCCTCCATTTTGACATAAAATAGGCTACTTTTTATTTTTGAAATGTTTTTAAACAGTAAACAAAAGCTAAAACAACAAAAATAAAAGTTAATCTTCGTCTACAGTATCCTGAAGTTCAATAATATCGCGAATATTTTTTCGAACCTCTTTATTTAAAGCATTTTGGGCTTCATTATTTAAAAAATAGGTAATTCTATTAGCTTTTGACGATTTCTATGTTATTTTTGTATTGCAAAATATTATTTAATATAAAAGCAATCTCTATTCTTTAAAGCCAAAAAAAACTTTTGCGGGGAATCCCCGGGGAAGGGGAATGAACAACCCTAATTTTAATCAAAGAAATCTGCCTTCATCCAAAAAAGGTATACTGTAGCCCCAACTTTGAAAAAACTGAACAAAAAATAAATGTTTATTTTTTGTTCAGTTTTAAAATAAAACAATAAAAACCCAGGCAACCAAGTAAAAAGTAGAAAAACAACAGGAACAATAATAATAATAAATATAGAAAAAATAAAATCAAACTAAATAAATGCTGTGAAAGAAATATTTATAATAACGCTATGAATAATTTGGATGTAATTTTGGTTGAATTCCCATTCGATGTAAATTAGATGATCCAGGCCTGCCTTAAAAAGGACAATAATAGAAAACTTTATTATAAATTAATAAGATATCCTTACCAATTCCACGATAATTTGTTGATATATCTTTTGGTGATAAATGTTGACGAAAATCATGTTGAACAGATTGCGATGATTGAGGTTGAGGACGATGTTGTTGACGTGATTTAAATAGTTCTTCAGCCGATATCATAGTTCTGTGAGATTCTAAACCATATTCTTTGTTTTGATGTAGTCGTTGATGATGGTGAAATGATGGAGTATTTTGTGAAGCATGAAAAGGAATTTTTGAAGGATTTGGAGAGTTTATGTATGGTAAAGTTACAAGTTCTGATGGAGTTTTTGGTAGACCAAATGGATCCGAAGTAATTTCAACGTCATTAAAATCACTTACAGGGTAAGCATTTGTAAAATCTGTTGATCGAACATATCCTTGAACATTTTGATAATATTTTGGAAATTCTTCTTCGTCCTCATCTTCTTCTTTAATAGTAATTTCACAGGATTCATCACCCGATGCCGTAGCATATATACATGTATAACGATGTTCTTTTTTAGAAGGAGTTGCATTTAGACGAGTTTCTTCTTCTTTCTTTTTGATAATCTTTTCACCGGATACATTAGCCCATTGTGTAGCATATTTGTGACCATCTTTTTCTTTAACAACAGTTTTATTTGAGACAGAATCTTTAAGAGATGGTTGATAAATACACGGTGCACCATAACATTCATTTTTCTTCATAGTTTCTACTGTTTTGTTTGTGTCAGTGTTAACAGAATCAAGGTTTGATACTAAAGAAATTGTTCGAGGTAAAGGAATTGGTCGATGCTTGATTGTTGAAGTTGGAGATGTAGTATTTAAAGATGATTTTGGAGATAATAATAGTTCACGAATTTTTTGAATCAGTTTATAAACAGGAATACCAGGTAAAACACCATTAAAACATTCAACAAATGTAACACCTTTTCCGCGAATGCTATATGCTCCAGTTTGATTAAACCATTCACGAGATTTTACATATTCTTGATACATTTCTATAGGAACATCACAAAATTTAATATCTGTTTTTACATGGAATTTAATAATTCGATGAGATGAATCAATAAGTGTAACTCCAGTAAAACTTGAATGCCATCGATTATTTAGACGAGAAAGGATTGATAAAGCGGCATCAGAATCTTTTGGTCGACCAATTATTTCACCATCAAGTATAATCACACTTTCACATCCAATAATAATGTCATATACAGCCTAAAATAGTGAAAAAGGTGTGAGTGTATGTTTAAAAAGAGATTAAACTTACCTTTTTCTCTTTTAAAATTTTAGCAATTTTTATAGCTTTTGCAGCAGATTTTTCTTCAACAAGTTCATTTGGTGGCAAAGAAGTTGGAAGAAGTTTTTCTTGATCTACGATTACAACTTTTGGTTCGATTCCCTAAAACCTTTCAGTTAATCAATGTATAAAATTACCCAATCAAAGATATATAGCAAAAAAAGAAACTTACAATTTGATTTAAAATTGATATTTCATCTGATAATCCACCAGCCAAAACAAAAACAGCATCTTTTATACTTTTTGCATTTCTAAGAAACCAGTTTGTTTCACTAGAATTTGAAGATCGTTGTTTTTCTTTTACTGAATTCATTCTAATTGTATTTTGCAGCATTTGTTTAAACTGCACAGTTATCAGTTCATTCTTTGATTCTTTTTCTTTGGGAAAATGTTTAATAATCAAATTAATTAAACATTTTCTTTGTTTTTGAAGTTTTGTCAAAAGCAATTTGAAAAAAAATAATGCAAAAAAGGAAACTTTTGTTCATTTTTTATCGTATCCTTCCTTACTCTTATTTTCGTTTTGAGAAAAATTGAAATTCGGTTTTCTTTTTCGAAAAACATGGAAACTATTTGTTTTTATGAGGAAATCCAGTTTTCTGCTCGAACTTGTTTGTCACTTGGTAGTTTATTACAAATTAGATTTTTTTGACATTTTAAACATTAATATAACATAAAAAATAAAAAATTGAATAAATAAAAACCGATATCACAAAGGTTTAACGGTGGCACGTTTGAATTTACTGTATTTGTTGATATTAAAGATTTTGATGTTGTTTTTACTGTCGTTGACAACGTTGAAGATGTGGTCACAGAAGTTCTATTTTCTTGTATAGTTTCAATAAAAAACTTTACACTGAAAATTCCTGTACAGTAAAATTCCGCTAGCAGCGTTCTTTGTGTATGACATCCGAAAACTAAATGCACTAATGTATCAGAGAAGGAAATCGACTTGAAATCCGCTGTTACACTGAAAGATTTTCAAAGTTAGTCGTGGATCTTTAAAATTTAAGTTCCAAAATATCGAAAATATATTAAATTTAAACTTTAAATTTAATATTTTTTCGATATTTTGGAACTCTACAACTATTGTGGTCATAAGTCATCTGTTTACACTGCAATTTTTTATATAATCAACTGGATGATCTTAAAGGGAGTGTCCCAGCCAATACAAAACTTTTGCCCCACTAATCTTAACGGGAAGCAATACGCTATTGTTTTTGACAATTGATTCCTTTATTTTTTTGTTCAAGAACAATAGCGTATTGCTTCCCAATAAGAAGGAGCAAAAGTTTGAGTTGTCTTCGACACTCCTTTTAACATTCTGCCTAAAAATGATTTAAAAAACTTGCTTTGTTGTTAGATTATTATTGACGTCCAAAAAATAACATAAATCATCAGTATACTTTTCAAATGTTTGTAAAGTGAATTTTAAAATTGCAGCACTAGTCACATTAAACATGTATTTCATAGTATGTTGAGGGGCATCCTGTATATACGGCAACAATTTTATTCCAAAGTTTGGAGAAGTAGATATTGAATGGTATGGAATATTTGCAATCAGACTTGGCCCCTCGTCATTACGTCCACTGCATAAATAAAAAATCACAGAAGAATTTACTGGAATTTCAAAAATATATATTGATCCTATTAAATCGATGTTCCATAAAGATACAGCTTTCAAGCTAAAATTAATTTTATTTATTTTCTGAAAGTTAATAAGGGTAAATAATTTTTACTCTATAAACGCAATTTCTTCTTTTTCAGTTCCTGAAAATATTTTCATTTTTCCATTTGACGTTGAAGTTGTTCCCATGTTATATAAAATAAGATAATTAAGAGGTGATGTAACATCTGATCGATTGATTAAAAAGAAAATAGTGCAAGGTCCTTTTTCATTTGACATTGCCGAAGTTGTACTATCAAAAACATTTTGTTTAAACACGCACGTCGAAATAACTAAAACTCAAATGATTTTAAAACCCCATTAGTTCTTAAGATATCACAGAAGTTCTTTATTCACATGTATCAGGGATGCACAGAATTCCGCTTCCGTAAGTAACGGAATTATGTTACTTTTTTTCACATCCGCTTCCGTTAAAAAAGCGACGGAATTCCTTAAGTTTTAAACCGTTGAAAAAAATAATTCTTGAATCATCGTTTCAACGATTGATCTCATTTTGTTATAAAAATTACTTATTTCGTTGCAGAAAATCAAGAAACTTCATTTTCATCTTTTTCAAAAATTTAAAAAAAAAATTCAGCTTCCGTAATTAAGGAATTCCGTTGCTTTTTTTACTTCCGCTTCTGTTTTACAAAATAACTTCCGTGCATCCCTGATATGTATCATGACAAGGCGGCCAAGTCAAACCGACTGCATATGTCTTCAAAGCCTTGAGTATGCGATCGCTTACATTTTAAAAACTTACAACTTGAACTTTGAAATAATATTTGAGTTACTTTGAAAGATGCATGACTTCGAAAAATTATTACAGCTGTTTTCATTGTTTTGCATACTAATATGGTATTAGTAACAGTATAAAAGCTGTAATATCCGTGTTAAAAAACCGGCGAAAACCCTTTCGTAAAATTACCATTCTTTTAGATGCATTCCATCACTCAAAGTTTCATCATAGAAAAAAAATGTGATATCCAGTACAGAAATATCTGATATATGTATAACAATTTCGTCATTTTGGGATTTCTGAAACGTAATATTTTACAAAGTGTTTTGTAAAAATTGCAATTTGGCACGATATCGTAAGTTATCTCAGATTTGATTTGCTAAGATCTGAGAAACGTAATGTTTTTAATTCTTTTAGGCTTAAAAAGTTTAGTTTTTTTCTCACAACATTTTTTAAATTTTATATCAACTCATACAAGTTCAGGAGATAACTCCACTGTAAAATAATCAATTTCATCACACAATGAATATGAATAATATGGCATTTCCTTCGTTAAAATAATTTTTAGGGAATCCGTTGGTGCTATAAAATAAAAACAATGTTTTTTCAACAAGTATTGAAAAACAAAGATCCTACGTGTGAATGTTGATAATGTTATTGTCATTCTTCTGGTAACAAACGATGGAACCGTTATTGCTTGGAACACTATTTTATTGGTTGATGATGACACCATTACACTATGTTCCAATTTCGCTCTGTTTAAATAATTTACTTCATATAGTGTTTTGTTATCTACCAATACCCTGAATACATCAAATATATCCGTTGCAAAAAAATCGAAATAGACAAAATTCATAAATAACGCAATATTGTTTGGTGGAGTGTTACATGCAGGATCTGCATGAATCTTAAAGGCGAATTGAATTTAGTGGCATTAATTGAAGTGAAAGGAAGCTATAATTGTTCTCCCCTTTTGAGCTTGATTTTTTCTACAAAACAAATTATGAAATATCAAAAAATTTTGCGAAAAAAATCAAAGACAAATCCTCGATAAAAGATATTAATATCCCTTTAAGTCTCCATAGTGTAGTGGTTTGCGATGGGAGTTCTCACTTGGCCAAGCCAGATCCGGACTAGCCTACACACTGCTGATGCAGTAGACGGGTGCTCCGGTGACCCGAGGTTTAATAAGATCTCTCTAGACCACCCGGACTAAAGATCTTGGATCCTACAGGTAAAAAGGTATTTGTCTCCTACAGCTTCGGCTCGGTATAAGGGATTTCTGAAGCATTGCTCAAATAGACACACGATATAAATTCTAGTTTATGTCTAGTTTTGCAGCCATTAAAGTTTCCCATAAAAATCGGCGAAAAACATACCGTAAAATTACAATGCAAACCTCCGCAATAATAATCATCATCATCATTCATTAAGACGAAAGAAAGACTACCATTACAAGGAACAATTTTCATAGAATCACTGCATGTGCATTCTGAAATATAGTATAATTTTATCCCAAATTCAAACAAATGGAGTACTCCACAAAATCATAAGACAGAATAGATCGAGATTTATGTCGCGAAAGCGATGAATTTTTTTTAATAATCATTTTATTTTCTTGTCCAGAACACAGAGCCCCGACCGGGAGTTAGTAAAAAGATATTCAACTTTAAACTTTGTTGAGCACTATATTAATCCATCTACATGAATTTAATATATGTTTTTGTTTTAGATTTGTAATTGAATTAAAATAAATGCATATTGTTATAATTAGCAAGCAATAATTACGTCGAATTAATTTACCTTTCTGTTGTAGTATTACTTGAAAACCAAAAGATTGCCAACTACCATCACTTGTAAATTCAAAATATACTGGCCTTTCTGTTCCGTTTTCATATGGAAAAAGAGATAAAACTGCTGGGCTAGCTATAACTTCTATATTCAATGGAACAGGCTCAGTATCATTCCCATTAAAATATACATTTATAACATCAATTTGATATTCTAAGTGAATATAGTATTTAATTATAGTTTCAGTTTTTGATGCAATAACATAATCATAAATACATTTTCCGTTGTTCGGCAAACTAATTCCTGACCAAATTATTGCATTATCATTTTTTTCAACGCTACAGTTAGCTTCCATTTCCATCCATTTAAGTTTTACAATCATTAAATTAAATGATACTTCAGTTATTCCTGTGTTCATTTGATAACCAGTTAATAATATTTTGAGGTAATTGTCATTAGCATAATATACAGACGTATTTATTTTTGTTTTTCTTAAATTAGATTAAATTGTTAAAAGTTGAAAAAAATATCAAAGAAAAACAGTATATTGGACTGGCATCGTTGCCATAATGATGTCGCTTAACTCCACCTCAACTTTGAGATATTTTCTGCAAATATTGCAAATTAAAACTTACGTCAAAATAGTTTCATTACTATTATCAATTCTCACATCCACTGAATCCAAAAGATGTAGCGGTTCAAAAATCAATTTAAAACCATAACCTTTTGGAGCAGAAAATTGCCAAAAACATGGATGATTTCTCACATAATCATTACCGTAAACAGATTGAACAGTGATAATTTGAGTTTCATCTTCAAAGTGATATGGATTTACTCTTGCGACGGATTCCATTGGACACCCATCTCCCCAGTCATCAAAAAGTACAAACCCTTGAACTGCAGAATATGGGGTCAAATCTAGTGTGTATGATACCATATTTTCAATGACAATATAATCCGTATTGCATCCAAAACTTGCACATTCATAATTTGTCGGTGAAAAAAGGAACCGTTTATTCTAAAAAAAGCTTTTTTTCAAAGATTAAAAAACTAGAAAGCTTTGAAAACACAGTCAGCATAAAACTGCGATCCAAAAATCTGGCTGTGATTTCAAATTGTGTGGAATCGTGTCGGCGCCAAAGTCCAGTGTCTTCAAACTTCCACTTTTTTTGGAACGTATCTGTTCCGTTCCTCTTTTTTAAAAGACCCGTTCCCGTCCGTTCCGTTCTTAACCTCAAGAAAGGTATACGTTCCCGTTCCTGTAAATTTTTAAAAAGTCTTCAAATTCTAATATAAAAATAACTTTTTTGTTTAAATTATAAAAAATTCTGGGAGTATTTTTTGAATAAATCGTGTTTTTACGGCAAATATATTAACAAAAAAATAACAAAAAATTCCCTTTTTACAATTTTTAAAGCTACGATTTCGACGGATTTTTAAAATAAAGTTACAAAAAGGTGTTGAGGAACAAAACGTCTAAAATTCAAAAAGGAACGCGTCCGTTTCGTTCTTTTTAAAATTTCACCCATTCCGTCCGTTCCGTTCCAAAATTTTGAGGAACGCTTTCCCGTCCGTTCCGTAACGGGAACGGAACGGAAGAACGGACGTTCCGGAACTGAACGGTGGAGACACTGCCAAAGTCTGAAAAGTTGTTACATACATAGTCAACAGATGAAAGATTCTTTTCAAACAGTATGATACAGTTCTTTCGAACATTGTCTTCCATAAAATTCGGAAAATTTAATGTTTCAACATAATAAATGGTGTCAGATTCTAATTCAACAATTTCATCAACCGTACAAATAATTTTATTTGCATGGACACTCGTAAAAACAAAAATTAAAATATAGATATCTTTTAAAAGAGAGAAAAACATTACAACAATTTTTGAAAACTGTAAAAAAAATAAAGTTGTGTTAAAGTGGACTTTTAAAACTTTTTTTTTCCTTTTCTCTTATCATTGACAGCTTAAAACGCGCGTCGCTTTCATTTAAAACACATTCCTTTTGCATGTTAAAATCTTTTTGAAAAGACTTTTTTGTCTTTTCAAAAAGATTAAACACAAATTCCCAGGTCTTAAAAGCAAATGAGATTGTGTTTAAATGCAAAGAAAATTCCATTCAAAAACTTTTAAACAACAAAAATAATTTATTTTTTATGATTGTTAATTACAGTCGAACCTCGATTTTACCTTTAACTCGATATTACACCCTTCATCTGTGGTCCCTCCAAATGGAAATTCCTGTAAACGGACCTCGATTTTAAGCCTTTTTTTCACGGTCCCTTGAAAGGCTTAAAATCGAGGTTCGACTGTTATTTTTTTTGTTTTTGTTTTCATTATTTTTGTGTTAAACAATTATAATTAATTGCCAATTATAAAAACATTTTTTATGCTAACGAAGAACTTTTTAAATAACGGATCGGAGCCAATTTATTTTTTTGACATGGACGTCGAAAGTTTTATTGTATTACTTGGGAAGAAATTAATATAAATAGACGAGCTAAATTTAACAACTTTTATACAACAGATGTGTTACAAATAACTCTTTGTAACAAGTAATCATAATAATGAAATCTTTTTTGGTTTTACTCTTTTTTGTTGTTGCAAATGCAAGAGCAGAATTTGATAAAATATCTTCAACTTCAGTTTCATCGAATGAAGGGTTTCGACTTTATGAAAAAGCTAAAAAAGAAGTTGATGAATTAAATAAAAAATATCTTGGTGCAACATTTGCAATTAATAAATTTTCATTCATGTCTGAAAATGAACGTAAAAAGGTAGATTTTAAAAATTTGATTGAAAAATATTCGAAATGTATTTTTTACCAATTTTTTTCAGCATCTTAGTCCATCACTTTCAATCCCAACATCTTTGAAATTTGCAACATTTGATGATGAAAATATAACTGCTCCTGAATCATTTGATTTTCGAAAATCTGGTAAGGTAACTCCTGTAAAAGATCAGACACTATCAGGAACAAGTGGATGTGGTTCATGTTTTGCATTTGCTGCAACTGGAGCAGTTGAATCACAATATTTAATCAAACAGAATCTTGAACTTGATTTATCTGAAGAATATTTGCTTGAATGTGATACAGCTGATGCAGAATGTGGAGGAGGACTTGAAAATAATTCTTTAAATGTTTATATAAATAATGGTGTTCCGTCAGAAGCATGTATCCCATATACTGGGACAGAGGGTAAATGCCCTGATATCGCAGATACAGAAGTTTGTAAAAAATACAAAATTGCCGGTTATAAAACTTTGGGAGACGATGAAGATAAATATCCTGGAATGTTATTTAAATATGGACCAATTGCCATTGGTATGAATGCTGGTGCCCCTTTGCAATTTTACCACAAAGGTGTTTTGGATATTCCCCTCAAAGAATGTGGGGATGGCGGACATGCTGTTTTACTTGTTGGATATACAAAAGATTATTGGATTGCTAAAAATAGTTGGGGATCGAAGCACGGTACGTAACTAATTTCTAAAATAAAAAAATCATGTGCAATTTGTTTCTATTTAATTTCAGGTGAAAATGGATATTTCCGTTTTAAACGAGGTGTCAACTTTTGTAATTTTGCAAAATATGATCCAATGATTCCTTATTTAAGTGATCCAACAAATGTCCTTGAATCATAAACTTTGAAAAATTTTGAGAAAATTTTCGAAAGATATTATTTCGCTTTTGATAAAACGTTTATATTGGAAATAAATTTTTCTTTCTTTTTTTGTTTCAGAACCACATAACATAATTTGTCAGTAAAAAATTAATCTCATCTTTTTTGATTTTTAAATGTCCTAAAAACGTTTGATTTCATTACAAATGCACTGTTACTTCCTCATAAAAATGATCATAAATGGTAATAAAAAATTCCATGGGTGTTTTTATAAAAACTATATAATTCAGTAAAGTAAATACGCGGAACTAATTTTTATAAATTTCATTTCTTAAATTATAATAGTTTTTAAAATATTTTTATTTATTATCAGAACTTTAAATATTTAAAAAATAATAAGAAAAGTGCACAG
>CABFKP010005024.1:0-10805 GCA_901779475.1 Panagrolaimus davidi
TAAGCCTAAGCCTAAGCCTAAGCCTAAGCCTAAGCCTAAGCCTAAGCCTAAGCGTTTTAAGCCTAAGCGTTTTAAGCCTAAGCGTTTTAAGCCTAAGCGTTTTAAGCCTAAGCGTTTTAAGCCTAAGCGTTTTAAGCCTAAGCGTTTTAAGCCTAAGCGTTTTAAGCCTAAGCGTTTTAAGCCTAAAAAGCGCAAATATTTGTATTATCAATCAGTTTTTTCTTCAATCGTGTATTTTTATAACTTTATCACTTCGCTCTCTCTCTCTTTATTTTTATTTTTTTTTTACAGATATTGTGCGATCGCAAAAATTTTTTTCAAACTTTTTTGATTGAAGGGCAACAAAAAGTTTGTAAAAATACGACATTTTTGCTCAGTCAATAAAAACGTAAAAAATAGAAAGCAGAAGGAAAAGACTTATAATGTTTTGATTAAAAAAATGGATTTAACATTTTGAATCACATATTTTAGAAGGAAAAAGTGATTGGAAAAAAAACGTAGAAAGCAATTTAAAACAGAGAGCTAATCATACACGACCTTCGAATAATTAAGAGTGACGTATTTTACAAAAACGTTTTTAACCCCGATTTTTTAGGCCAGCTTGTGTTAATGTCTCGTGCATTGCAAAGTTTCGTTGTGAGACACAAGTTCAAGTAAAAAAACATAATAAATTTTAAATCGAATAAACAGAGAAAGTGAAAAATTAAACTTTGAAAATAAGGAGTTTGAAAAACACGACAATTTTGCTCTTGAATTTTATCCGTAAAAAATGGAATAGAAAAAAGACTTTGAAAAAGAGTTTGAAAATTACGACAATTTTGCTCGGGATAAATAATCGTAAAAAGAAAATAAAGTTCAAAAATCTTACTTTGAAAACAAGTGATTGAAAATCAAGGCCCCGTTTTTTTCAATCAAAAAATTTAAAGGAAAAAGTGATTGGAAATATTGGATCCCATTTTTTCAATCAAAAAATTAAAAGGAAAAAGTGATTGAAAATCAAGGCCCCGTTTTTTTCAATCAAAAAATTTAAAGGAAAAAGTGATTGAAAATATTGGATCCCTTTTTTTCAATCAAAAAATTAAAAGGAAAAAGTGATTGAAAATATTGGATCCCATTTTTTCAATCAAAAACATTTAGAAAAAAAAGTGACTGAATATATATGACCCGTTTTTTCAATCAAATGAACCAATTCTAGCTTTTTGTCGATTAAGGGAGATAGTATACTACAGTATCCAAAATCGGGATTTTCCATTCGAAACCAAAAAACCTTCAAACCAAACTATAAAGTGGGAAAGACCTTTAGAAAAAAATGAGTCACAATTTTGACTGTCAACTTTTTGACTCAAAAAATAAACAGAAAAAACAAAAAATTGTTGCATAAAAAATTGAGTCATATTTTTGATTGTCAACGTTCTGACTCAAAAAACATATAGACAAAATATAAAAAGCGGAGGAATAAAAACGAGAGAGAAAATGAGAGAGCGCGAGTGATGTCGTATAAATGAAAATTATATGAACTAAGTCTTGCTTTTTGCCGAATAGGGGAGATAGTATGCTACAGTATTCAAAATCAGGATTCTCCATTCGAAACCAAAAAACCTTTAAACCAAATTACAAAATGGGAAAGACCTTCAAAGAAAAATGAGTCACAATTTTGACTGTCAATTATTTAACTCATATACGTAAAACAATCAAAAAACGGGAACACCGCAGTACAGCGTGAAAAAAGGCTAGGCTAAACATTAGCCTATTAGGTTAAAGTGGTCAACATCACGCTGCATCATTTTGTAATGAGGGTTAAACCTAATCCCTCCAATCAAAAACGATTGGAGGGGAAAGCCTAAGCGTTTTAAGCCTAAGCGTTCTTTTTAATAAAACAGTTAGAACAACAACGGAAAAAATGAATAATCGTAAAACAAAGAAAAAGTAAAAAAAGTCTTTGAAAAAAAGAGTTTGAAAATTACGACAATTTTGCTCGAGAAAAATAATCGTAAAAAGAAAGTAAAAAAAGACTTCGATAATAGGGTTTGAAATTTACGACAATTTTGCTTAGGAAAAATAATCGTAAAAAAAATAAAAATAAAAAATACTTTGAAAAAAGAGTTTGAAAATTACGACAATTTTGTTCGAGCAGAATAATCGTAAACCAAATAGACAGTAGAAAAAAAACTTTGAAAAAAAGAGTTTGAAAATTACGATAATTTTGCTCCGGAAAATTAATCGTAAAAAAATTAAAAAGAAAAAAAAGATCTTGGAAAAAAGTGATTGAAAATATTGAATCCAATTTTTCCATTCAAAGAATTGAAAAAAAAGGTTCTTAAAATGCTTGAAAAAGGCTTATTTGTATTGAGGGTCAAACCTAATCCCTCCAATCAAAAAAGACTGGAGAGAAATGCCTAAGCTTTTTCTGCGTCAGTAAGACTTCTTCGTGGTGCCATATAAAATCTATAAAGAAATGATCAAAGCCTTAATATTTTTATTATTTGACTCAAAATATAAATATAAAATACAAAACGCGAAGAAACAGAAACCAATGAGTCTAAAATTTGACTGCCAATTTTTTTACTCAAAAAATAAAAATAAAAATGTTGAAAAAAGTAAGTCAAAATGTAGTACCTCAAATTTTTGACTCAAAAAATAAATAGAAAAAATAAAAAATAGTTGAATAAAAACTGAGTCTAAAATTTGACCGTCAATTATGTGACACAAAAAATAGATAGAAAAAATATAAAAAGCGGTGGAATAAAAACGAGAGATCGAAAAACAGAGTGGGGGTTTTGTCGTATAAATGAAATTTTTATGAATCAAGTCCGGCTTTGTGAGGCACTAGCGACTTAAAAACTTACAGTATACCGTGAAAATCAGGGTTTCCCATCGAGTCCATCGTTCTGGAATGTTCTACAAATTATTTACAAAATGAACTGCAGGGCTTAACGTTAGCCTTTTCTATAGCCTTGCGCTTCAGACGGGGTACACCAAGGCTAGGCTTAAAATGCTTAAAAAAGGCTTATTTGTACTGAGGGTCAAACATAATCCCTCCAATCAAAAAAGATTGGAGGGGAAAGCCTAAGATTGAATAAATTGGATCCAATATTTTCAATCATTTTTTTCTTCAATCCTGTTTTTTAATAACTTTATCAACTCTCTCTCTTTTTTTTATTTCTTTTTTTACAGATATTTTGCGAGCGCAAAATATTTTTTCCAATCTTTTTTCATTGAAGGGGTACAAAAAGTTTGAAAAAATACTACAGTTTTGCTCAAGCAAAATAATCGTAAAAAAGAGAACGTAGAAAGAAAAGACTTCCAAAATAAGTGATTGATAATGTTGAATCCAATTTTTTTAATCAAAATATTACAAGGAAAAAGTGATCGAAAAAAAACGAAAAAAAGAAATTAAAGCTTTTGAATTTCCGGATTTGAAATCGAAACAAAGAGAAGGAGGAAATGGTTTTATTTCTGTGACAGGTAATAACTTTTCAAATGGTTTTTTAACGCAAAAATGGTTTTTATAATCGTCATTTTTGCGTTTAAAAAAGTATGATGTTGGCAAAAATTTTAAATAACGTTTTACATCTTTAGAATTTGAAGACTCAAATTTATAACAAACATTTTATGCTGACTTTTTTTCGAAATGACCTGTTTTTCTCCATTCTAAAAATTTTTGACAATGTTACAATATCAAAATTGATAAAAAAATGACATTTATGGAAATGTCATTTATCACAAAGAACTTATTAGTTAGATGTATCAAAAAAGAACGAAACAATCTATTAATTAGAACTTTGTTCAGATTTTTTTCAAAAATAATGGTTAAACATTTTTTTTTTTAAACTTTTTTAACAAAGATTTTTTTTAAGAATAACTCTGTTTTATTTTTTCGTATTGATGAATGAAAGTTTTTTTTAATTATTTATTGAAAACGAAACCGAAAAGAAAGAGATAAAAGTAATATGATCAAAATTCCTTCTGGTTTTAATGAAAAAAGTTTGTTCTGAAAAATGCGTCTGTCATCTTCGAAATTAAAAACTTATAAATTACAATTTACCGACGTAAACCAAAAAATTTTAAAAATTCAACGAAGTATTAAAAAAATTCAAAACCCGTATAATTTCAAACAAAGAGCACGATAACAATAAAAAAAACAGATTGTACGTTCAAAAAAAACCAAATCAATCAACAACATTTTCATTTGATTTGGGGTTGTCCAGATATGACGTCATACGTATTTTCGTTTTACCCCCCCACATCAAAGGGACTTTTTGCCGCACATCAAAGGCGGTACGGTCATTTACCCCCCCCCCCCCCCCCCCNTTACCCCCCCCCCCCCTAAGACGTATGACGTCATATCTGGACAACCCCTTTATTTTTGTGTAAATTTTGTCCAAATGAATTCAATTCAGAAAGAAAACTATTTCTAATTCTTCAGAACCTTGTGAGAAATACGAAGCAAATTCTGATACAGTTCTTGGCCGAGAAATTTCATCTGTGAATGAAAGACCAAAAGTATTCCTTAAATTTCTTTATTATTTTTTTGTTAATAATACAGTTATTTGATGACGTCAATGACTTCCCTCAAGTCAAAAAAGGTAATCGCTTTCTTTTATAATTATCACGTGTTCTCATTTCGGTTACCTGTCATTTAACTAAATAATTATTCATTAAATAACTATTTTTTAAAGAGACACAAAACATTACAAAAACTATGTGAATAAAACTTTTAGCTATCACCGTGTAACCTTTTTAGCCTAAGCCAAAAAAAAATTAAAATTAAACATACCAAATAAGTTGGTTAGAATTTTTTCCACAAATTCAAATCCAAATTGCATAATTTATTAGAGTAATTTAATAATTGTTCTCTTTTTTCTCGAATTAAATAACTTTCATCATTTTTTCGATGCTTAAATGGAATTTCAATATTTCCTGGAATGTGAATAAATTGATTTGGTTTAATGTTCATTTGATATAATTTATTTTCTTCAAATCCCAGTTTTTCAATTTGTTTTAAATATGTTTTTGTTGGAGTTAATAGAATTCGCGGTTCAAACTTTGATAAATTATATCCAACTCCATCAGAAAAAAAATACGAAAATGTTCGATGTGATGAACCATAAAATCGTAATTCTGGTGACCAATTTGTGCAGAAATTATTCGAGTAAAATGACTAAAAATATATATATAAAAATACAGTAGTACAAAATAAAATATAAAATACCTTGAATGAAGAAATGTAATAAGTGAAAAAGAACCAAATTGAAAATATGAGTTAACACTTTTAGTTTTCTTTGTTATTTCTTTTGAACATTTCTTATTTGATAATCTCCAATTTTAACTTGACCATCTCTTGCACCAGATAATAAATGTGATAATCGTAATGGATGATTTGATAATACTCCAACACCTTCATTATATCCATCAAAACATGCAATATACGGTTCTGCAAATACTCGTTCTAATTTTGCTGCATCCATTGCACGAGTATATTCAACTATATGCCGAAGTGGATTTCCATTTCCTCCATTCTTTTGAGGTTCTAAAAATGTAAAAAGGATAAAATAGTATTACAGTAATAAATAAAAATCAAGTTTACCTTTACAAATATCATGCTTTGTTTCACATTGATCAGGATTTCGAGAAATTACTTTAATCTCTAAATTGTTCATTTCTAAAATTAATACTTATGGTGAAAAAAAATTTTTTTCCACAAATTAAATTCCAAAATGAATAAGTTTATATTTCTTTTCTTTCTTTTCGAATTACATTAATTTCATTATTTTTTTAAGCTAAAGTAGGATTTCAATATTTTTCAGAATTTGAATTGGAGTTAATGGAATTTGCTGTTCGAACTCTGATAAATTAAATCCATTTGCAGAAATTCATTAAACATTAAAAATAATATTGAAAATGTATGAATCCATTTGATAAACCATAAAATTCTTATTCTGGTGAATCAATTGTTGCAAAAACAGCATGAGTAAAATGTCTAAAAAAAATGTATAAATACAGTAATAAAATAAACAAAAAAAAAGCTTAGATGAAGAAATATAATAAGCAAAAAAGAACCAAATTGAAAATATGAGCTAACATTTTTAGTTTTCTTTGTTATTTCTTTTGAAGTATCAATGATACTGTATCATATCGCTGTTGTGCTGAAATGGGTAACCAACCAAATATAATAGTTTTATTCTTTTCTTTTTTCAGTTTTCGTATCTAAAAAACATCGTTTAAGCAAAAAAATAAAAAGCTTAATGACTTATAATTTTAAAACTTAATTTGTTTTTCATCATTTTCAAAAAATTTTTGCCAAAGTGAAATATTAATTTTAGCAGATCTTGATTGTGCATATATATTTCATGTAATTGTGTAATGCAGAAAGTTTACAATTTGACATTTTTCTTCCAGAGCTTCTACAGATCTCTAAAAATTAAGTTTGACAAAATAAATTTCGTTGATTGTTTGATATGTATCATTTTGCATGCTCAGACGTTTCTATCATGAACTCAAATAAAAAATATAAAAACCAACCTTTTGTTTGTCAGAATTTGTGTGTGAACCTTTAATCAAAAAGAATTTTAACATTTCTTTCAAGTAATTATTTTGCAATTAAATCTTTATGTAAATCAAAAACAATAATATTTAATTCATTCGTACGATTTGAAGTTGATGGCAATGTTGTTTGAATCCATATAATAACATTTGGTTATGATTCAGGAGCACCACCACATGCGCCAATATTTTATACTTGTCGAATCAATGAATAAAAATAATAATTCATTTTAAAATATTCAATGAAAAAATTAATTAAATAAACGGATATATTGTGTCACGAATATTATGCCAGCCGAAATTTGCGTAATGCTTTTTGTTAGTAATTATACTATACTAAAGTAAATGATATGTCGTTTTGTAGCGAGATAGAATTATTATAAAGTTACAGATTTATTAATTTATCCTTCAATACAAATATTAAATAAAGAGGAATAGATAAATGGGTATACTTTAGAATGGGCAAAGAGAAGGAATGAAAGAGAAGTATCTCTTTTGAGTTAGGAAGAAAGGAGGCGGTCGCTGACCGTGATGGACACTTGTAGCTTTGGCTAAAGCCCCTTTCACCACACTTTTGATACATTATCCATTGTATTGGCATCAGTTTTTCGGCTTGGTTATTTTGATCCTCCTTCCCCTTTTCATTATTTGAAATTCCAAAAGTATCCCTCTTTTTCCTCTAAATTTAAAAAGTTTCTCTTTCAACTTTTTTATTCCCCCGACAAATTAATCACGAAATGCGAACATTCTTTTCTTTTTTCTTAATGGAAATATCCTTGTATTTTTCTTCTCTAAAAGATAATTTAAATCCATAAAATAAATCCATAAAAGAGCGATTTGATGAACATAATTTTTTATAATCGAATCATGTTTTGACGTGAACAATCGTTGCCTCGGCTATGCGCTAATAATAAGGGGCTGTCCATATTTCACGTGACACAAAAATTGACATTGTTTACCCCCCCCCCCATCTTCAAAAAAACATAAAAATTTCTATACTGTTTTTTACATTTTTATATTAGTTTTAACTATAATCCACAATATAAAATATTGTAGATCAAAGGTGACAAAACATCAAAGCTTTTTGCCCACAAAATCAAAGCGGCGTGATTGGTCGTCAGACCCTCCCTCCCTTAAACTGTGTCACAAGACATCTGAAAAGCCCCTAAAGTATTTATCATAATTTTTCCTTTGCTACAAAAAGGTTTTAATAAAATTGTTTCAAAAGCACAAATTTTCTATAAAAATTTTGTATTGGCCACTATTTAAGGGACGTCATCAAAGTGGAGAAAGAGGTGCACGTGCCTGTTCCAAAATGGATTAAATTCTTTGACCTTTTGCCGACACGCGCTCATTGCATTATTTTACTAGAAATATTTTTTACAAATTTAAATTTAATTAATTAAGTTATTTAATTAGCTTTTGCTTTTTATTATTTTGTTAGAAGCAACAAAAAAATTCTGTCTTTCTTTGTGATGCATTTTAAATTTAAATCCCTTATCCTTTTTTATCTGGTAAATTTTGCATGGGCTAATTTTTATAATGTTTACAAAATTCTCAAAAATACGGAAAAATTAAAACAACGTTTATAAGAAAAAGTTTGCTTTTCCCATATTTTTTTCGCGAAATTATTGGGGCCACTTTTTAAAATAATGCGTAATGTTTCTTAAAAATAGAAAGCTTTTAGACAACATATTTCAATCGGTGGAACAAAAAAATTAATTTTGTCTATAAATTGCAAAAGACTTTATTCGATACATTTTTGTCTTCAACAAAAGCGGGGAAAAAGCTAATCAGAAAAAAATTGTTTGAATATTTGATTTTGACGATTAAAATTTATTTAAAATATAAGTATATTCTCAATACCCGTTTCAACAATTTGAATAACTAAAAAAAATGATATCATTCTTCCACAGTATTTCAAAATTACTAAACAATATTTAGAAAACATTTCATTTTTTTCTTTTATTTATCGTCTTATAAAAAAGTCATTCCTGTTTTTACACTATTTTTGAACCGAATTGAATTGCTAATAAATGCATAACAAAACTGTTTCTGCAAAGAATTTTTTTTTAATACTTGAATTTAAAAATAAATGCTTTGGCACAATTTATTGTTTGAGAATTTTAGAAAGAAAAGTATATATTTTCCTTCATAAGACGTTGAATTAATTAGTTTTTTGTTTAACTATGAATTTGTGCCTTCAAAGTCATTAGTAAATTCTTCGCCATCATTGTATTCGTCTTACCGTTTCCCGTTTATGTTGACGAGAATAGTTTTTTGCCTAAAACAATCCGTATTTTTATTTATTTTGTCAATTTTAGGCTACCAAAAATTTTGGAGTTTTTATTTATTGTGAAACCAAATTGTCAGGTTTTTTTCTAATATTTATGTCATCTTTCAAAAGATATAAATACTTATCATTTATTGCATCCAACTTTTTTTTCAAGTTCTGAAAGACGATTTTGCATTTGATTATCAACCAATTTTCTAATATTTGCATCTTCTCTCTTCTTATTTTAGACCTTAAAAACAATTTATTTTCAGTTTATCGGGATATATTGGGGACAAGGACGTCAGCAGAAATGTTTTTCGAAGGGGGAACAAACCATTTCAAAGGGGACACGCCTTTCAGCTTTTGCCGCCCATAAGCGGTAAAAAATCAAAGGAAATCCTCGCATTTCGAAGGAAGCCACCACCAAATTACGTCTCTGACTGTGGAAATTTATTACTTGTTTAGAGATGTGTTTCAAATCCTTCTCTCTAGTCTTAATTTTTTCAAGCGATGTGACAGCCTTCAGAATATTATTTGTATTTATATGGGTTTTGTTATTGGCATTATCGGTAGCTTCTTTGGTCTGCAAATTTTTCAATTCAAATATGACATAAAAAATTAGTCACAATTTATAAGATTTCTATAAAACTAACTTGCTGCTTTTTCCTCTGCCATAGATTGCTTATAAATCTCTGATGTTATGTTTTTAGAAAGCTTTTTTCTGTTTCTTGCCAAAATATAAGAACAAAAAAAAGAGAAAAATATGAAAAATCCCATGAAATTTGTTTTTCCCTTCAACAATTCATATATTGTGGTATAACAAGATTATTTGAGAAAAAAATATGTCCAACTTTGCTTTCGCTTTTTTAAATTTTTTATTAAACACATTGATTGAGATCATTAAAGGTTTTAAATGAAAAAATACTTATACAAACTTGTAATAATAAAAAGCATTCTTTTTAAAAATATAATATTTTTTACACTTCTTCTGTTGACTCTTTTGAATGCAGCGTTGTTCTTCTTTCAAATTCAAGACGCTTGTATCTAAATTTGTTTTTCTTTTATTAAATAAAAATAATTTAAAGTTTACTTTGGCCACAAAGCAAAACATGTAAAAAGCATAAAAATAACTGCTATCCCAGTCCATATATCCATGCTTACTGCAATTTTACAAAATTACGAATTTTTTGATTTTCCCTCAGTAGTAAATTTTCATTAACAAAAACAACCGCCCACTCTAATAAATTTTTCATTCAAGCTCACTGTTTTTATGCAAATTTTGTGAATGAAA
Organism: Panagrolaimus davidi; assembly: GCA_901779475.1. Classification (NCBI taxonomy): domain Eukaryota; kingdom Metazoa; phylum Nematoda; class Chromadorea; order Rhabditida; family Panagrolaimidae; genus Panagrolaimus; species Panagrolaimus davidi. The sequence goes on from CABFKP010005024.1 coordinate 10,110, forward strand.
ATTTACTACGGAGGAGAATTAAAGAAATGCCAAGCTTACATTGAAAATTTTCCGTCAACAAAAATTTGTTGTCTTTGCCTCCGGAAGATATTTGAGTAAAATAAAAGAAGTCCAATTGTGGCGAATAATTTATAATAGCACTTAATAAGAAAAGCATAAGTTGACTAAAAATTATTAGAACACCACTTGAAGAGGCTTCTGCGATGGGGAATGTTGTTTCAATTCCTAATTCTAAACCAATTGGAAATGCAGGAATTGAAAAAAATCCAAGTAACATCAGCAAAAATCCCATAATCAAATAATCCCATACAGAACCTTGATGATGTCGAATAAACTAAAAATTTGTTATTAATCGTATAAATAAAGTTTTACAAATGTATACTCCGTTAATGCAGCATGCCACAACGGCGACACCAATTGAAGATCCTTTGATAACTTGAGAAAATTTTTTTGTTTTATCAACATAACATCCGGCGATCAGTGAAGACGCACATCCAGCAATCGCAGAAAGAGCTGATGAAAATCCAATATACTATATGTTAAAATTTGTTTTTATAAATTTATAATTCAACAAAATTGTACCTCGTATCCAAGTTGTGTAAGCATAGGTTCAATTGAAATAAAAAGTGACCATTGTAAGCCAAAAGCTAAAGCAAAAACAATAATTTGAATATAAAATGTTGGAATTTTGAAAAG